>CM065597.1:103042249-103232104 GCA_033119425.1 Bufotes viridis | reverse complement strand
GAGCCATGCCAATGTATAGCAGAGTAATCTAGTGCTACCACACAGTACTAATGCCCACCTTGAGGCCCCTCACAGTACTAATGCCCACCTTTGTTCCTGTAACAGTAGGTATACTCAGATATGTGCCCCCTCACAGTAGTTATGCCCAGTTATGTGTCTCCTCACAGTAGTAATGCCCAGATTATGTGTCTCCTCACAGTAATATGCCCAGATATGTGCCCCCTCACAGTAGTAATGCCGAGAATATGTGCCCCCTCACAGTAGTAATGCCAAATATGTGCCCCCTCACAGTAGTAATGCCAGATTATGTGTCCCCTCACAGTAATATGCCTAGATATGTGCCCCCTCACAGTAGTAATGCCGAATATGTGCCCCCTCACAGTAGTAATGACCAGAATATGTGCCCCTTCACAGTATTTATGCCCAGTTATGTGCCCTCTCAAAGTTGATATGCCCAGATATGTGCCCCCTCAGAGTGGTTATGCCAGATTATGTGCCCCTTCAAAATATTTATGCCCAGATATGTGCCCCCTCACAGTAGTTATGCCACATTATGTGTCCCTCAAATTAGATATGCCCACATATGTGCCCCCTCACAGTAGTTATGCTTTCATATGTGCCCCCTCAATCCTCATAGTTATGCCTTCATATGTGCCCCCCCCTCACAGTAATGCCTGATTAGGTGCCCCCTCAAATTAGTTATGCCCCCCCCCTCTTGCCCTTTGCCCCCAGTCTGCAGCCTTAGAATAAAAAAAAAACATACTTACCTTCTTCCTTAATGACAGGCTCCCTCACTCATCTCGGTGCTGGCTGTGCTGAAGGCAGATTCCCGGGTCTTCAGATCTCCTCCCACAGCCAGCAGCGCGATCTGGGGCCAGCAGGGGGAGCTCCTGAGCTGTGAAGAGCAGTGAAGCAGGGATGAGAGAGGTTTCCCTGCTTCACTACTGAAAAGAAATGCTGACCAGCCGGGTGTGTGAGTGCGCACCCCCCACCCCCTCCCTCCTCATTATACATGTAATGGAGCGCTCTGTACTTTGTGCTGGGCCCCATCAGAGCGCTCCATTACATGTTAGTACAACATGATTTAGGGTAGCTTGCTGGCCTGGGGGGTGGGTCCACAGGCGGCCGGGCCCCCTGGAGTGCCGGGCCCAGTCGCAACTGCGACCCCTGTATGTACGCCACTGACACCATGTGTCCCCTCCATTGTATAACACAATGGGGATGGGGCCTGTCAGACTAGCCAATCACAGCTATCACCGGCCCGGGACCGCCCTCATTGGTCCCGGGCCGGTAAGCTCAGATTCCTGGCTGTGTGTAACAGTCGGGATCTCAGCGCTGTCACCATGTCTGCAGACATGGTGACAGTTTAATGCCATGACGTGTATACTAGTCATGGAGCACCAAGTACCAGTGCTCCATGACGAGTATACACGTCACATAGAACTAAGGGGTTAAACAAAAAACAGAACATCCTGCAGTTTTCTCACTGGCCTCTAAACCTAATAATAGGCGCCACTTCTTGGTCTTTACATATCATTTTACTGCAGTTATCTGCTTATCATTACAGATAGGATAAAAAAGACAGATAGCACCTATATATATATATATATATATATATATATATATATATATATATATCATCGGATCCACTATTCACAACAGGTGATTGTCAAGGCTGATCTACTCCCTCCTGACCTCTGCGCAGGACACAGAGCATGCCTAAAAAACTCTCCTATAAAAGTCAGTGAGGTCCCCTTCTGTCCATTGTGTTTATGGCCAGTGTGGCTGCTGTAAAGCAATTCTGTAAATGCTGTTAAGAACAGCTCAAGCAAGATGGCAGCCCCCATCATCACGTTCAGGGAAAAGAAAAAGAACTCCACAATCAGAAAATAAAAATTGGGAAAAAAAGTATATGTGTTGCTATGTGGTTTTAACTGACAGAAAGCATTTTTGGTGATGCATTCCCTTTAACCATGTCATAATTACATTATATGGACAAAAGGTATTGGGACTCCTGCACATTACACCGATAGAGGCTTCATTACATCCCTTTCTAATTCAATAGGCACTAAAGGCATATCTCCCAACTTTTGATAAACCCAAGGAGGGACGAAACACAAAATATTATACACACCCCGTCCAGTAACCATCTATACATGCCCAGTCATGTTTAGTCACCTTTGTGTTCCCACGCAGTAGTAATGTCCCTAGTGCCCCTTACAATAGTGCTTCCCCCTTACAAAAGCGCCCCCCTTACAAAAGCCCCTTAGTGCACTCTCACAGTTGTGCTGTTCCGTTTGTGCCCCCTTACAAAACAGCTGCCTCTTAGGCTTCTTTCGCACTAGCGTTAGGCTTGTCTGGCAGGTTGTTCAGGCAGGGGAACAGCCTTCTGGATCCATACTAACGCTTGCACACTCGTGCTGCAGATTTTGTCGCCCGCCTCTCGGCATGTTTGCCATGCTGCGGCCGCATCTCCCACTCGTCCCCATTATGGTGAATGGGGCCGGGCTGGACTTCCGACAGCAAACGTGTACTTACAAAAATGCTGCAAAGGTGCAGCCCTCTTAGTGCCCGCTTACAAAAATGCTCCCTCCTTAGTGCCACACTTAGAAAAGAACTGCCCAATTAGTGCCCCTTCACAGTACTGCCCCCTTAGTTACCAGCTCTTACAGAAGCACTGTCCTTCTAGCTAAAATAAAAAGCACACCAGGCTCTCCTGATGAACAGTGCACATCATCCTTAGGCCTCATGCACAGCCGTGGCCGTATTGTGGCCCGCAAACAGCTGCCGTGTGCTCCCAGCATCACGGATGCGGACCCATTCACTTGAATGGGTCCGCAATCCGAAGCTGCGGTGCGGAACGGAGGCACGGAACCCCTACGGAGTGCTTCCATGGTGTTTCTGTCCGTGCCTATGCACCGGAAAAAAACAAACATGTTCTCTTTTTTTTGCATTGCGGATGGATCATGGACCCATTCAAGTTGAACGGCTGTGTGCATGACGCAGCAGACACAATGATGTCAATGCATCAAGCTTGCCTGCTGAGGAGAGAATGGTACGGCAGGAGGCTTACAGCTTCTTTATTGTATTCAACTGTATCTGCATCTTCAGAACCTCATAATACACATCACAGTTGTTGCAGAACCATATAAAACACACGTCAGCTACTGCAGAACCTCTTAATACACCCCCTGGTTGCTGCACAACCTTATAACACACACCTCAGCTGCAGCAGAACCTCATACTACACACCTCAGCTGCTGCAGAACCTAATAATACACACCTCTTTAGCCAGACAGTGAATCTAATCTAGTGTGTCTGGCGCCAATTGGACACAAACACTTTCCCCTTCAAGTTAGCAGAGTGGCTATAGGCAGGAGCGAAAATGTACTATGTAGACGTGTGAGCGGAACGAGGACTGCAGAAGCAGCGATGTGCTATGCAGACCTATGAGCAGAGTGAGGACAGGCAGGAGCAGTGATGTGCTATGCAGACCTGTACAGACAGGAGCAGCGATTTGCTATGCAGACCTGTGAGCAGGAACACCAATGTGTTATGCAGACCTATGAGCAGTGAGGACAGGCAGGAGCAGCGATGTGCTATGCAGACCTGTGAGTGGAGCGAGGACAGACAGGAGCAGCGATGTGCTATGCGGACTTATGAGCAGAATGAGGACAGGCATGAGCAGCGATGTGCTATGCAGACCTATGAGCAGAATGAGGACAGGCAGGAGCAGCGATGTGCTATGCAGACCTGTGAGCAGGAGCACCAATGTGTTACGCAGACCTGTGAGCAGAGTGAGGACAGGCACGAGCAGCGATGTGCTATACAGACCTGTGAGCGGAGCGAGGACAGGCAGAAGCACCGATGTGTTATGCAGACCTGTGAGCGAAGCAAGGACAGGCAGGAGCAGCAATGTGCTATACAGCCCTGTGAGCGAAGCGAGGAATATGAAGGAGCAACGATGTGTATGTAAGCCGTGTACCGGGGTGGGCTCCCCAGGATACAGCAAAGCAATGAACGAGGAAAACAACACTGACACCAGCTTTTGTAAAACAAACATTTTACTATAACGGGATATCAAACACAACCCCAAATGCAGTGTACTTCAAATAAAGTCACATACACTAAGCCCGGAGGCCGAGACCCCTGTGTTGCACAGCACGGCGCCCAGGACAGAGATCAGTCACATTCAGCTGCAACTCTGGCCACTCCAGGACACACTGACTCCTGAATGCCACCCGATGCTGTTCTCCAGCCTCTCTGTGTCTTTCCACAAGATGTCTGCCGAGCTCCTTCCTGCTCCTTCTCCAGACTGTGTGATCCAGTCTTCTCCTACTATGAATATTCAAATACTTGTGATCTGTTTAGCTGTGTGGGGAAACAGCAGCCTCTTGTGGCAAACAACAAAATAACAGTCCTGGATTTAATTTAAACAGGGTTTATGTAATAAGAGCTGTTTCTCAATCTCACATGTACAGATGTCCCTGCAGCGCATATTGTAGAACACAGAACCCATATGCGTAATTTCTAACCGTTTTACACTGGATGTCTGCATTGCATCATTGTTGGTAGGGCACAGCACGGCCATAAGGGACAAAAGAAGCTGTGATCAGGGCAGGCAAACAGGAAATTGCTAACTTGTCACGGAGCATTAGCCGTGGATCCGCAAAGCACGGACACCAGCCGTGTGCTTCCTGCATGGTCGGTATCCATGTCTTGCAGATCTATGGTTTGCGGTCCGCAAAAAGGAACTAGTCGTCACATAGTCATGTAAATGTAGCCTAAAGGAGCGGAGCAATGGAAATAAACAATGGTAATGTGAACTCAGCCTAAGGCCTCATGAACACAACCGTGCATCCACAAAAAAGACAGCACATGAAAGCCTGTTTTGCAGACGAGAATAGGCTTCTTTTTTTTTTTTTTACAGTGGATCCTGCGAAAATTACAGGATGAACACGAACCACATCCGTATTTTGCTGTTCCAGGAATTGAGGCCCAGAAAACGAATGCAGTCGTCTGCAAGAGGCCTTATATACATATGATCATATATATATACACACTACTCACAAAAAGTTAGGGATATTTGGCTTTTGGGTGAAATTTATGGAAAACATCAAAAGTTTACTCTACAATGATATTAGATCATAAAAGTAGAGCATTTTAGTAGAAGCATGCAAGGTTGATTTCATCTTCTCAAAAATGTATTGAAACAAAAGCCAACAAGAGTGGTGGGTATACCCCCCACTAAAATTTCAATGTCTTAATAACTTGTCATGTAGCCTTGAGCATCAATTACAGCTTAACAATGACGTCTGCTGACTTATTGTCTGCTGAGGCATGGCATCCCACTGTTCTTGAAGGACGGTCGTCAGGTCAGTGAGGTTCTGGGGTACAAGCCTCTACACGACGGCTCAGCTGATCACATAGGCTTTTAGTGGGATTCAGGTCTGGAAAAAGTGCAGGCCACTCTATTTGAGGTACCCCAATCTCAAGCAGCCATTCCCTAATGATGCGACCTCGATGAACTGGCGCATTGTCATCCATGAAAAGGAAATTAGGCCTATTTTGTTCATGCAGAGGCACAATGACTGGATTAATTATGTTATTCAAGTAGTATGGGCTTGTCACTGTACCATTCACTAAGTGTAGGGCAGTTCTGTATCAACTAGACACACCTGCCCACCACCACCAAAGGCTCGTCTGGTGACAACAGTGGCTGATGTATAGTGCTCTCTTTGACTTTTCCAACATCATTAGCGGCCATCATTTCTGCTCAGAGTGAATGGACTTTCATCAGTGAACAGCACTGAGGCCTACAGGTTCATCGTCCAGCGTAGATACTCCCAGGCCCATGCAAGACAATTACACCTCTGCCTGATGATGTGGTCAGGTACCCTTGCAGGTCATCTAGCACACAGACCACGCTGATATAAACGGTTTTGAATGGTCTTGGCTGCCTCCCCACATCTCCCTTAAATGTGCCTGGAGTTGTGTGGCATTCATCATCCAGTTCCACAGGGCATTGTTCACAATGAAGCTGTCATCAGTGTGGGATGTGGCTAAAGGACGTCCCCTTCTATGCCTTTCTGTGACTCTTCCAGTCTCGCCGTATCTCTATTGCAACCTGCTGATGACACTCTGTGACACTCCAAGCTCAGTGGCCACTTCCATCTGAGAACATCCTGCTTGAAGCCTCACAATGGCAAGGTACTGTTAATCAATTGTTAGGTGTCGTCTTAGTCTCATGATGTCAAAATATGAACAGCATGATGAGGAGGATTATTTAAATGCCAATTCAAATTGAACCAGGAAATTTATTGGAAGATTCATGGATCACATGTGGGCATAACTATTATTATCAAGGGGGAACATCTAGGTAAAGCTACTCTGAAGAAAGGGGGCGAAGCAGGCTGGGGGTGCAGCTGGGGATACCTGGGAGCTCTGGATAATCGCTAACAAGCGTTCCTACGAACCCTCGTTATCGATTATCTGGTGGATTCACAGCCTGTGTAAAGGGGCCTTTAGTGAAGAGGCTAAGTGTCTATGGAAGAGAATCAGCCAGGTACCTGGTGTCCAGTGGTTACTCACCTCCTCAGGCTCCAGCGCTATCTGATGGTTGGCAGGAGCTGAATCCAGGACACCTGCCATACAGATAATCAGGAATAATTGTGGGGTCACTAACACTCAGAGGGAGAGCCAGGGACAGACTTACACTTGTATTAAGTACACACAAATACAGAATATAGCATCTACACACACAAATACATATAACATCTACACACACATATAGTATATGAGAAGGTAAGTTGGTGAGTCAATGGATTGACTTCTCCAAAGCATTCTATTCCACTTAAAAATTTGGTACATAAAATAATAATGCTTGGACTTGGAGAAAATGTCTGTATGTGGGTAAGTAACTGGCTGAGTGACACAATAACAGAGGGTGGTTATTAACGGTACACACTCAGATTGGGTCACTGTCACTAGTGGCGTACCACAGGGGTCAGTATTGGGACCTATTCTCTTCAATATATTTATTAATGATCTTGTAGAAGGGTTGCAGGTAAAATATAAATTTTTGCAGTTGATACTTAACTGTGTAAAGTAATTAACATGAAAGAGGACAGTATACTGCTACGAATTGATCTGGATATTTTGGAGGCTTGGGCAGAAAAGTGTCAGATTAGGTTTAAAGGGCATATCCCCGCATTTTCACCCAGGCAGGACCTCGGATATGAGCATTGGAGCATTTCATGCTGCAATGCTCTCTCTTGCTCTGTGCTGAATCGCGCAGGCAAAGGCTTTTTTTTGAGATCCGGTGATGTACCAGGCTCTCCATGGGTAAGCTAGGTGGTGACTTCCGCCTAAAAGTGAGCCCGGTAATGTCACCGGCACTAATGGGCGGGCTTTAGCATTGCCCTAGCCTGTAAAATGGCTAGGGCTGCGCTAAAGCCCATCCATTAGTGCCGGTGAAGTCACCAGGCACATTGCTATCTGGAAGCCTCCGTCAAGCAGTGTAAAAAATATAAACAAACAGCCCTCCCCCTGCGTGATACAGCAAAGGGCAAGGGAGAGCATGGGAGCATGAAATGCTCCAATGCTCATGTCAGAGGGGTGTCTGGGTGAAAACGGGGATATGTCCTGGTTCAGCTCTGAACCCGGACAACCCCTTTAACAGTGACAAATGTAAGCTTATGTATATGGGAATGAATAATACAAGTCACCTCTACATACTAAATGGTAAAGAACTCAGTAACACTGACATGGAAAAGGACTTGCCAAGGCCAATAACATTATGGGTTGCATCAAAAGCAGCATAGATGCCCATGATAAGAACATAGTCCTGCCAATTTACAAGTCACCAGTCAGACCACACATGAAGTACTGTGTACAGGTGTGCATCTAGTCTTTCTGCTCCCTGAGGCGCAAACTGAAACAGTGCCCCCCCCCCTCTAATTTCCTAACTTAACCCCTTCCTTCCCGCACTACTGTTGAAGACATACTTGGAAAACATTACATACAGCGCTACAAAACATACAGGGTAATACAGCACCACATACCTCTTATACCCAGTGATGTCTCCTCTGATATAGATGTTCTCTTTCTTTATCTTCTCCATTCCCACCAGACCGCTATGATGGTTTCTTTCAGTCATCTCTTATCTCTGCAGAGTTTGACAACTACTTTTCCATCCTCTTCCCCTCCTTCTGAACACCCCATCCTGACACTTCTAATATTGTGCCCACTTCCCAATACTATACTGCAGAAACAGATAATCCCCCTGAAAATACTAGTACCACACAGATAGCGCCCCTTCAATAATTATTGGCACACAGTGCCCTAAAAAATTACTGTGCCCAGCAAATAGTGTCCCTGAAACTTATAATGCTGTAAATATAGTGTCCTCCAAAAATAATTGTGCTAAGTTGATACTGTGCGTGCCTTCCAATGTAACGGTCCTCCCAAAAGTCCCACCAAATAGGAATAATGTCTCAAATTTCCCCCCCCCAGAAGTAATAATGCCCTCATGGTGCCCCCATTAGTAATTATTCCCCTAAGATATGTGCTTGTACAAAAAATACCCCCTTATAATATGTGCCAATGCAAAAAATGACTCCTTATAATGTTTGCCAGTAAAATAATTCTCCCCTGCAATGTGTGCCAGTACAAAAATGCTCCCTTATAATGTGTGGCATTACAAAAGTACCCTCTTATGTGTTCCAATAGAAAAATTGCTCCCTTATGATGTGTGCCAGTACAAATAAAATCCCCTTTTAGTGCCCCATGTAGAACAAATGTCCCTATACTGGCCATCTTAGAATTTTTTTTCCCATATAACATGTGTCAGTACAAAAAACTACCCCTTTTTAGTGCCCCCAGTAGAACGGATGTCCCCATAGTGGCCCCCTTATAATGTGCCAGTACAAAACGGCTCCTTTTTACAGCTGCAATGTCCCCATAGTGCTTTTTCCAGTTAAAAAATAATTACCCCCACCCTATTGTGGCCCAACAGCATGCTGCCAAATAAAAATAATAAACTCATCGATGCAGTACAAGACACAGACCTCTTCCGGTCTGTATCCTGAGCTCTATGCAGCACGGCACAGACAGATAATGATGACACGGCCTCTGATAGGCTACAGGAACTAGGACTAAAGCCTATTAGAAGAAACAGTGGGCCAGGGAGACATCATTCCTGTGCCCCGTTGCAGCATTCAACTGTATTGCTATCCTGAGTACAGCAATGCAGTTGAATATGTAGAGATGAGCGTTTCCAAAAGGGAAAAAAGTGATCAGTGTCACTTTTGTGAACTGTCACTTTTTTTTTTCCACTAGGTTTGACTGTTAGTCTTAGTTTAGACCCCTTCGGTAGGTAGTTAGCGTTAGCGCCCAGCCCACCGCACCGCAGTCACTGATTTGCTGATTAGCGTAGCGCTAATCAGCGTTTGTACTTTTATAGTATTTGTAAGTGATCAGAACTGATCACGGTCAGATCTATAATAGTATTATTGTCACCTTAGTTCACCTTCCACCCCAAACGCAGTGTTTGCCCGATCAGGCCTGATCGGTCGCCCACACACGCCCGCCCCGCCGCAGTGACAAAAAAATGATTTTTTTTGTATCACTGCACAATCACTACACAAGCTCTGCGGCGATAAAAAAATCAGTTTTGATATTTTTTATCAATCGCAGCAGCTTCTGTACTTCGCTAGCCTCCCATTTGTAAGACAGGCTTGCTTTTTTTCTTGGGTAGTCTCAGGGAATACCCCCTAAATTTAGTTGCCCAAATGTCAAAATAGGGGTATTCTCCTGAAGAGGCCTACAGGATACTGACCCAGTCGGATGAGGAATGGGAACCCTCATCTGACGAATCTAGCGGGTCAGAATACGAACCTGTAGAAAGCAGTGGCAGTCTGACCCAAAGTTCGGACGAGGAGGTTGAGGTCCCTGATAACACCAGGCGTACCCGGCCCTGTGTCACTAGACCGCAGGTAGCGCAGGATCTGTTTCAAGGGCAGCAGAGTGGCGCTGGCGCTGCCGGATTGCGTGGTGAGGCATACACCAGCAGCGCAGCCCATCCTGGACCTTCTACCAGCACTGCCGTACAACATGGTGAAGTGGCGAGCACCAGAAGGGCAGTTGAAGCTGGTACGGTGGCACGTGCAGTAATTTCCCCGTTGCAGCCACCGCGCAGACAGGCCCATAGAGCCCTTAGAGTCCCTGAGGTGCTGGCAAATCCTGATTGGCAGCCCCCGTCTTCAGCCGCACCATTAGTTCCCCCTTTCACCGCCCAGTCAGGAGTTCGGGTGAAGACAGCTCAGATCGGATCGGCGCTGGGGTTTTTTGAGCTGTTCTTTACTGCGGAGCTCTATGACTTAGTCGTGGCAGAAACAAATCGGTATGCCACTCAATTTATAACCACCAACCCGGGAAGCTTCTATGCCCAGCCTTTCCGGTGAAAACCAGTCCAAGTTTCCGAATTTAAAACTTTTCTGGGCCTTCTCCTCAACATGGGCCTAACCAAAAAGCATGAATTGCGGTCATATTGGTCCACGAACCCAATTCATCACATGCCCATGTTCTCTGCTGCCATGTCCAGGACACGTTTTGAGACCATCCTGCGTTTCCTGCACTTTAGCGACAACACCACCTCCCGTCCCAGAGGCCACCCAGCTTTTGACCGGCTCCATAAAATTTGGCCCCTCATAGACCACTTCAACTAGAAATTTGCAGATTTGTATACCCCCGCACAAAAAATCTGCGTAGACGAGTCCCTAGTACATTTCACTGGGCACCTTGGCTTCAAACAGTACATCCCAAGCAAGCGTGCCCGGTATGGAGTCAAATTGTATAAGCTCTGTGAAAGGGCCACAGGCTATACACACAAATGTCGGATCTATGAGGGAAAAGATCAGACCCTGGAGCCGGTCGGTTGCCCTGACTACCTGGGGAGCAGTGGGAAGATAGTCTGGGACTTGGTGTCACCCTTATTCGGCAAGGGGTACCATCTTTATGTGGACAATTTTTACACAAGTGTGGCCCTCTTCAGGCATTTGTTCCTAAAACAGATTGGCTGCTGTGGCACCGTGCGACCTAGTCGCCGGGGCTTCCCCCAATGGCTCGTTACCACCCGTCTTGCAAAGGGGGAGAGGGCTGCATTGTGTAACGAAGAACTGCTCGCCGTGAAATGGAGAGACAAGCGTGACGTTTACATGCTCTCCTCCATTCACGCAGACACGACAATCCAAATTGAACGGGCAACCAGTGTTGTTGAAAAGCCCCTCTCAGTCCACAACTATAACCTCCACATGGGAAGGGTGGACTTCAATGACCAGATGTTGGCCCCATATTTGATTTCCCGACGCACCAGACGCTGGTATAAGAAGGTGTCTGTATATTTAATTCAATTGGCTCTATATAATAGTTTTGTTCTCTACAGTAAGGCTGGGAGAAAAGGATCCTTCCTCCGAATTTCAGGAAGAGATCATTGAGAACCTCCTGTATCCAGGAGGTTCCGTGGTCCCAACCACCATGTGATCAGTGCAGGGGGCGTTGTTCAGCACTGGATTTGATCCTGTGCTGAGCCACGCCCCCTGCACTGATCACATGACAGTGACGTCAGCCCTGGTCCTTCGGCTTTTCAACAGTTCGGGTTCGTGGAAGCCGCCCCTTATGGATTCCATATGCCGGGATAGTCCGCGGTAGTGGAATCCATAACGGGATGCGGCGATTACCACAACTCGAACGCCGAACTTTTTTTAAAGTTCGCTCATCTCTAGTTCTGACGGATCCGGCGGGATGGAAGTGCCCGTCCGATCCTCAGAACGCAAGTGTGAAAGAGGCCTTACATTGTGGGGCCACTCCGGGAAACGTGAGTAGTGACAGCCATCCACTTTTCTCTCCATGTGCCCTAACCCCAATACTGACCCCTGATCCAAATACTGGTCCCTAACCCTAATACAGAGCCTTACTAGTGTTGGGCGCGAATATTCGAATCGCGAACTTTAATCGTGAATATTGCCACTTCGAGAATTTGCGAAGATTTAGAATATAGTGCTATATACTCGTATTTGCGAATATTCTAGATTTTTTTTTCCCTCTGAACCCATGATCCCTCCCTGCTTCTTGCTTGTGGGCCAATGAGAAGGCTGCAATGTCTTTGTCTGAGCTTAGCAACATCCCTAGCAACTAATAGGAAAGTTGCCTACCCCTTACTATATAGGAAACTCCCCAGCAGCCATTTCGTGTAGTTTTATGGAGTTCTGAGAGACAGCAGTGTCATTGCTGTGCCCTGTGCTTTGCTGTGTCACATTACATTAGATAGTTGGGTAATTAGCTTCTATATATAATACAGTTAGGTAGTGTAGGTTAGATCGTGATATAGTGTAGCTGATTCCAGTGTTAGGTAGTGTCATAGGTTCTGCTGTCATACATACATGCCACAGACATAGTGCTGTGATGTCACAAGTTCACAACAATACTTAGTGCACCAATCACTAATATGCAGTCAGACCTGCTAAAAAGTGAAGTAGCACGTATTGCGAAAAAATATGCGCATCATTAATTGCCGATTTGCGCAATCGCGAATTTGTCGGAGCACTCTATCTGCATATAAAGCTATTGAAATGTTCTGCTGTGCCAACCTTTTTTTCCAGTCTCAGGAGACTTCTAGCAGCTTGAAAAATGTAGTAATAGTGACCCACGCCTGAATTGTACGCGCATATTATATTGCCGATTTTCACAATCAAGAAAATAATCTCGAATTTGCGAATTTAGGAACGAATATTTGCCCAAATATTCACGAAATATCGCAAATTCGAATATTGCCCCTGCTGCTCATCACTAAGCATAACACTGACCCTAATTCTAACCTTTAATCATAACCTGACACTAACACTAACCCCTAACCCTAATATTACCCCTAACTCTAATACTGACCCTAACCCCAATTCTGGCCCCTTACCCTAATACTACTCATAATGCTAATACTAATTCTAACCCTAATATTGACCCCAGGGGTGCACCTAGCCTTTTTGCTGCCTGAAGCATAAACTGAAATGGTGCCCTACACCCCCTTTCCAATACCAAATTATCAACTTACTTACTTTCCTCCACCCCTACTGTTAAAGGTATCCTTGGGAAATATTACATACAGAGCTACATAGCATACAGGGTAATACAGCACCACATACCTGTTACATCAAGTGACGTCTCTTCTGATGTAGACGTTCTCTTTCCTTATCTTCTCCATTCAGATCAGACCACCATGATGATTTCTTGCCACCTCTTGTCTGCAGAGTTTGGCACACAGGCATCTTAGTTTCCTACTTTTCCATCATTCTTCCCACCTTCTGAACACCCCATCTGGCCACCCCAATACTGTGTCCACTGTCTCCCTAATACTATACTGTAGAAACAGTGCCCTGAAAATACTAGTACAACAAGATAGTTCCCCCTTCAATAATTATTGGCAAACAGTGCCATGACAAATAACTGCTCCCAGCAAATACTGACCCTGACACTTATAGTGCCGTAAACAGCGTCCAAAAATAATTGTGCTAAGCTGATACTGGGCCAGGGTGCCCCCAGCTGTAACCTTCGTTCCAAAGTGCTAGTACAAAAATGTCCTATTTTAGAGCCCCCAATGTCCCCATAGTGCTTCCCCCAGTTACAAAATAATGATCCTCATTGTGGCCTAACAGCATGCTGCCAAAAAAAAAATAGTAGACTCAAATACTTACCTCCATTCTGTTGTCAGCGATGTGGTGCACGACACAGACCTCTTCCGGGCTGTTCCATGAGCTCTATGCATCCTTGCTCAGACTTCGCGAAGTAATAACTTCGGATCATTAGAGCCAATACATTTTCTCCATACTGTATTGAAACAAAGTTTTATGCGAATCGACTTTGGATGTTTCATCCGAAGTCGATTCGCTCATCCCTACTGGTGACCTATTCTCCTATCCCGGACCCCCGCCATTAGCTGTTTTTCCTGTGAGTACTGCGGCCTTCTCTCTGCTTTTATGTTGGCAAGGAGCCAATCAGCCCCATTCAACTGCCACAGAGTTATCCCTGTGGATTACCATCTATAATTTTACTTTTTGCTGGGACAAACCCCATCAAACTTGATTTGCTTAGTTGCCCTCCCCACCATCGCATGCAGAACTCAGACCAGATAAAAAAAAAAAAAAGAATAACTCACCTCTAACCTTCAGCTCCGCCGCTCCTAGTCCGCGGGACTCTTCCTTCATGCTCCTGCACTGCCCTGTGACCTGATAACATACAGCGTAAAGTTAAGTGCACTGCATCCTCTTTGTACATACCCCCCATAGATCAGACAATGTACAGACATTCTTAAAATCCATAAGCTGTTTAAAAATTCAGGTTCTTTTATTCCATTTAATCTTATTTTACCATTAAAAGTACTATGCAATTAATAGGGCATTCTAATTGAAGCATTATGATTAGAACAATAATAATAATAGATGCAATAAAATGTTATTCTTTTTTATGTACATTACATTTTCCTCTCTGTTAGCGCCCCCTGCTTTTTTATCCTTCTGGTTCACCTCCTGCATTCAGAGGTGAACTAACATGCTCAGTAGTTTTCCTGCTTCCTTTTCCTCAATGCCGGCATAGTGATCCCATAATGAAGCAACCCAGGCACCTTTCATTCATTCATCCATCCTTACTTTTGGATGCAGTTTTTGAAGCCAAAAAAGAAAAGAACAAATAGTAACAGTAAAATATGGGGTCAATTATAAAGACCAGCGTTTTAGATAACGGTCTTAATAACCCTGCCCTGGCGCTTGATGCACAGAAGTTATGCAGAGGCGCCCGCCTCTACATAACTTAGGCGCATCGACCACTGGTCTAAATCTACTCCCTTGCAGGCGTAGATTCAGATCATTTTCTAAAACAGGCGTCGAAAATGATAATTGATATAATTGATATAATAAACATTACGTTTTAAAGGGTTACCATATACATTATTTTTTATCCCAGGTACCTCGACTAGCAAGGTATGATCCCCTGATACAGGGCCAACTTTCTTCCTTGTGCATCATAAATATATATATAAAACATTTTTTGGCTTACACAGAGTTGGGATATGGCAGGTTTTCTGTTAAGTACTGTTGACAAGAAACAGTGGCTTGTGGGGGCAGATGAAGTATTTTCAGAGAACACCCTAATACAGAAGAGGTACACACCATCTTTCAAGTCTGCATTCCTAGACCTTAAAAAAACAAATAAAGAGCAGATTGCTTCATGTTGGGAAATTCAGTCATTGGAAAGTTACATTGACCATCAAATTGTTCCAAGAGGACTTCGGGTTGCCTTAACCCCAGCTAAGAGATGTAGGACCCCGAATCTGATGAGCAAATGGGAGACTAACATCACTGAATGTTCTCTATCTCTTATGGGCCTTCTTTTGGAGGAGGAAAGGAACAATCTTGAAGTCCTTGAAGCTAGGCTTAAGGAACAAATTGAGGCAACACAGCAGTTCAAACAGGAGGGGGAATTTGCCAGCAAGGAATTGCAACTGAAAAATACCTTGGACAAATTACAATACCACCTGAAAGAACATAAGCACCGACAATTCAATCGAGATTTACAGGACTTCAGGGAGAACTGAGTATATGTAGCAAGGGATCGGGAACGCATTCTAGGCGTGGATTCTTATTTAACAACTAGTGACACAGAGGCATCTGAGAGTGGGAGAGAAGGTCCCCAGGGTAATCGTGGGCGAGGAAGAGGCCTCCAAAGGGCGAGGGGGTCCAGAGGTAGACGGAACGGAGGGGAACAACGTTTTTTAGAAGGGGGTGTATACCAGCTGCGCAATCGAAATCAGCCGAAGACAACAACTGCCCACCCCAACACTACCCAGGACGCATAAACCAAATAATTAACCTCAACAAATTACTCACATCATCTGAAATAGGTATCCTCCAAAAGGGCC
The DNA here is from genome assembly GCA_033119425.1 of Bufotes viridis. Taxonomy (NCBI): domain Eukaryota; kingdom Metazoa; phylum Chordata; class Amphibia; order Anura; family Bufonidae; genus Bufotes; species Bufotes viridis. The sequence goes on along the minus strand of CM065597.1, from coordinate 103,216,140 downwards.
CCTCCTTTGTCCCTACATCCAGTTTTAACTTTTTTAACTGGATAAAAGTCTTAAATCTATTTGAGCGTAAACTGCAATGGCATAAATACTTCTCACTGAAGAACAAACGTGAGAGTAAGGAACTAGGGGAACCACTTGAGATTCTGAGGGATGTGCATCTCCCGTACGATTTAAGTGAGAGTGGCCCACATGAGCTAAAGGGCCCCTTCTCCACTTTGAAACCTAAGAGTACATTGATGCCTCCACAGGGTGATCCCACCTGTATCGAGGTGTTTGACGCGCAAGTCTCACGCGATCTGGAAGAACTAACAGTGTTCAATTGTTCCAAAGCAGAATTTGATGCTTTGTGTTCCATTGAAAAAGATCAACAAGCCTCTATTAAGCCCTCTGACAAGGGGGGCAATATAGTGATTATGAAGACTACTAACTATAAGAACATGTGCCTTGATCTCCTTCGAGATCGCAACACATATAAAAAATTGAAATCAGACCCTACTGCGAGGTATTAAAAGGAACTGTCAGGAATTTTGAATACAGCCAAGAAAGATGAACTCATATCTGAGGAAGAATTTAGATTTTTAACAGACATCCCACTGTGTCAACTTTCTACAGTCTTCCTAAGATTCATAAAGAGGGTACGCCCCTAAAGGGACGCCCAATCGTGGCTGGTATTAAAAGTTTAACTCGCAATGTAGGCATCTATGTAGATCAGATTTGGCACCCTTTGTTAAAGCCTTACGTGAGAGATACGACTGACTTGTTGGCACAGCTAGAGGGGGTTTCGCTGGATGAGGATATGGCTTTAGCTTCCATAGATGTTGAGGCCCTTTACTCCTCCATCCCCCATCACTTGGGCATGGAAGCTGTCAGTAGTTTTTTGACTACCAGAGGCTGTCAATATCGAGCACATAACAAATTTGTGCTGCAATTACTTAACTTTACCCTGACTTCCAACTTCTTTGTGTTTGGAGGGTCCTATTACCACCAGCTCAGGGACACTGCAATGGGGAGTTCTTGTGCCCCATCGTATGCTAACTTATTCCTGGGCTGGTGTGAAAGGACCCTGTTGTTCTGTGATTCTCTCAAAATACTGACAGAAAGCGTCATCAGTTGGAATAGATTTATTGATTACATTTTCCTGATTTGGCGTGGTGAGAAATGCAACTTTGAGAGGTTTGTGCAAGAATTGAATTGTAACAACATTGGCATGCGCTTTACGTTTGAATTTAGGAGGGATATCCTTCCATTTTTAGATGTTGAAATCACCAGAAATGGTAAAGGTCCATTAGAAACTAAGACATTTAGGAAATTAACTTCCACTAACTCACTTCTGAACTGGAATAGCCATCATCCTTTGTCATTGAAAAAGAGCATTCCAACAGGTCAATACCTTAGAATGAGAAGAAATTGCTCCAATGACACAGAATTCCAGGAACAGGCGGATGATCTCCGCAAACTTTTTCTGGAAAAAGGCTACCCAGACTCTATACTTCGTGCAGCGTATCATAGAGCGTGCAATAGCAACCATACTACTCTACTGCACCCGAAACACAGAGAGACCACACCAAACCTAATTAGACTAATAGGCACATATGACATAGCGGTAAACGAAGTCAGACAGATTCTGGGCAAACATTGGGATATTCTTAAAATGGACCCCGACATCAAAAGTTGTTGCGGAGACACCCCAAATTACATACAGACGTGGCCGAAACTAGCATGACTGCCTGGTACATAGCCACTTTCAGGAGCCACTCACTGATAACAAAAACTGGCTTCCACGGGTGGTGGGGTGCTTCGCTGTAGCGGATGTGTTGCATGCAACAACATCATTCAAGGTCACAATTTCACAAATGCTCTTACGGGTAAAACGTATGCCATTAAACACTTCATAAACTGTCGCAGTAAAGGGGTCATTTACAAAGCCACCTGTGAATGTGGCCTGGAATACGTAGGGAAGACCACTCGTGAGTTAACAAGGAGGGTGGGGGAACACTTGGGTGACATCAAGCACCAGAGAGAAAGTCCCCTAGCCACCCATATGAGAGTGATGCATAATGGGGACTCCTCCAAGATACGTTTCATGGGCATTGATCAGGTACCCCCCCTCAGTTAGAGGGGGAGACTGGGAGAGAAAAGTCCTGCAGTGTGAGATGTGGTGGATCTACGAATTGAGAACTCTTGTCCCAAATGGCCTGAATGGACAAATGCTTGGGTGTTTTATTTTGTCTTCTCTGTTCAATTTTTTACTTTTGTTCCCACTACCCTCTTCCTTTGTTTGGTATGTACCCCTCTTTACTTTGTACCCCACTTTTCAATTGCACTATATTTACTACTGCCATAAACCCACCTAATAATGTCCGGGTAGCGATTTTACTATATTTTTTGCCCCGACATTTAATAGCATCTTTGCATAAGGTGGGCGGGTCCCAAAGTCTTTAGCTCCGGACCATTTTCCCTCCACCCATGCGTGTTTACCGCCCATGGATTTGTAATGCGGATCCGGCACTATATTTCACTTTCTGCCGGACCTGCGGTCACCTGATCGGTTACATCATGGGTGTGATCACATGATTTCTGAGTATCATGTGAGGGATGACATGACCGATCATGTGACTACATGGATGGATCCCATTTCACTGCACGCTCCTATTTAAACCCAGATAAGCGCAGTAACTATTGGTTGCCGTATGCAGCACAACAGGCACCTCCAGTGTATAACTGTTGAGGCGCCGTGAGCGAACTTTACCTGGATATTGCTTCTCTGTTGTGCACCGCATGAGAGCTCGACCTGGGATTTACTGATCAGTATTCAAGAGAGACTTAACTCCTGACTGTCCTCTTCTTATCTTTCTTTTACAAGCGTGCTCCAAGAGTGTTTATTGTCTCTATGGTCCCCTGATGAATAGGCTTACAGCTTAAGGAAAGCGTTGGGACGTTATTTGTTTGTTGTTTAGTGTATCTGAGCATCAAGGCTTTTACGGCTCAGTGTTTCTACCATCTTTCTGTCCCTTTCTTTGCTTTGGGCAAATGATCGGGCAGCCCACTTTGGCGCCGTATTTAGGGAAAGTCTGAGGGAGAGATTGAGGGGACTATTTATGAGGTGGATGCAGGGCAGTTTTAGGTCTGAGACCCGATCCTGTATCATTTCCATATCTTCACTTCTCATGCCTCCCTCAGTCTCTAATTAGCAGTGTATACGCACCTTGTATGCTACTGGCATCTATACCTCTTTGGTTTTTATATTCACCATTCACTGTGGTGGGGCTTATTTAATTGATATAATAAATGTTACATTTTAAAGGGGTTACCATATACATTTTTGATTTATCCCAGGTACCTCGACTAGCAAGGTCTGATCCCCTCATACAGGGCCAACTTTCTTCCTTGTGCATCATATACATAAAAAAAAAAATTGCGACAGATATATGACAAAAATTGGCATATAGCTGTTCGTAAATGACCCCCATATTTTGTAAGGGAGAAAAAAGACATATATCCATCCAGTTCAGCCTGTTATCGTGTAAGTTGATCCAGAGGAAGACAAAAAAAAACTGTGAGGCAGAAGCCAATTTTCCTCCAATCAGGCAATCAGAATAACTCCCTGGATTAATGACCCATCTCTAGTAACTATAATCTGCAGTATTATTACTGGAGATGAGCAAATTTATGAAAAGCTTGAAAGCGCATTTTTTTGTAAGTAGCGGGTGCAATGACAGGGAGCTGCAATAGCGCCGGCCCCCGTCATTGTACCCCTCAGATGCCGTGTTCATACATGATCATACATGAAGTGTAAAAACAATATGAAATTAACATCCAAAAAAATTTTGATCATACTTGCCACCTCCATTTGCTCACAACAGGCCGGCCTCCACCATCTTACTTGAAGATCTGGAGCTAAATCTCTCGCAGCACAAGATTACATATAACCGGCTGGAGTGCTAACATCATATGTCACCACGCAAGAGATTTCGGCAAAGATCTTCAATTAAGATGGAGGCTGGCGGCCCGTCGCAAGCAAATGGAGGAGGTAAGTATGTATTTTTTTTACACTATTTCAGGTTAAATCGATTCGCTAACACGAAGCACGAGGAAATTCGACGTCAAGACTAATCGAATTTATCCTGAAATCCGGATCAAATTCCACTTTGTGGGATTTGATTCGCTCATCAATAATTATTACACTCCAGAAATACATCCAGGCCCCTCTTGAATTCTTTTAGTGATTTCACCATCACCACCTTCTCAGGAAGAGTTCCATAGTTTCACTGTTCTTACCGTAAAGAACCCTCTTCTATGTTCTCTCTGCGTTCCTCTACACGCAGAGGATGTCCCCTTGTCACGGGATATAAATAGTAATCTATTTATATCCGTTTTTTTGTCTTCCTCTGGGTCAACTTACAGGATAACAGGCTGAACTGGATGGATATATGTCTTTTTTCTGCCTATGGGGGTCATTTACAAACAGCTATATGCCAATTTTTGGCGTATATCTGTCGCAGATTCGGTCGCAAAGGGGATTTGCATGTGAATCTGTGACTTTTTCCCCATCCACGCCATGTACACCAGTTCTAAAAAAAAGGGGGCGTGGCGTGGGCGGAGAAGAGGGCTGACTGGCTGGCCTGTCCCATTTATCATTTTCGATGCCTGTTTTAGGTGTAGAAAATGATCTTAAGCTATGCCTGCAAGGCAGCTGGAGTAGATTTAGACCTGTGGTGCATGCGCCTAAGTTATGTATAGTCTGGCGCCTCTGCATAACTTAGGTACATCAAGCGCCAGGGCAGGGTTATTAAGACCAGTGTCTAAAATGCTGGTATTTATAATTGACCCCATATTTTACTATGTTGCTATTTTTTGGCTTCAAAAACTGCACTGTAATGGATGAATGAATGAAAGGTGCCTGGGTTGCTTCACCTACTTCATTATGGTATCACTATGCCAGCATTTAGGAAAAGGAAGCAGGAAAACTACTGAGCATGTTAGTTCACCTCTGAATGCAGGAGGTGAACCAGAAGGATAAAAAGCAGGGGGCGCTAACAGAGAGGAAAATGTAATGTACATAAAAAAGAATAACATTTTATTGCATATATGTTCTTATCATAATGCTTTAATTAGAATGCCCTATTAATTGTATAGTAAAATATACTAATTAAATACTTTTAATGATAAAATAAGATCGAATGGAATAAAAGAACCACATTTTTAAACACAGCAAAATGGATTTTAAGAATTTCTGTACATTGTCTGATCTATGGGGGGTATGTACAAAGAGGATGCAGTGCACTGAACTTTTCGCTGTATGTTATCAGATCACAGGGCAGCGCAGGAGCGTGAAGGAAGAGTCCCGTGGACTAGGAGCAGCGGAGCTGAAGGTTAGAGGTGAGTTATTCTTTTAGTTTTTATCTTGTCTGAGTTCTGCATGCGATGGTGGGGAGGGCAACTAAGCAAAACAGGTTTGATGGGGTTTGTCCCAGCAAAAAGTAAAATTACAGATGGTAATCCACAGGGTTAACTCTGTGGCAGTTGAATGGGGCTGAGCTGCTCCTAGCCAACGTAAAAGCAGAGAGAAGGTCGCGGTACTCACAGGAAAAACAGCTAATCAGCGGGGTCCCAGATAGGAGGATAGGTCATCAGTATGGATGAGCGAATCGATTTCGGATGAGACACTGATTCACTCGCTCCATACAGTATTGAAACAAAGTTTACTTAAAAGTACTATGCAATTAATAGGGCATTGTAATTGAAGCATTGATGTTTCATCCAAAGTCAATTCGCTCATCCCTAGTCATCAGTAAAAAAAATATCTCGGAAAACCACTTTAATTAAGCCTCTGTATACTGTAATGGTCTGCTTTACAGCACTGCATCTGCAGACAGGGTTACCTGCTCAGAGAACAGCCTCCTATGTCTGAGCATCGTGCTGCGTCTGGTGTAGGGCAGTGAGATAGACAGTGTCCATATTATATCTGTCACAGAGCGGTTTTTAACCCTGTGGATTACTGTTTGTCCTTTGTTTGGCTAGTTGCACACTAGCGCTTAGGATCTGACAGACTGTTCTGACAGGGAACAGCCTGCTGGATCTCTCAGCATTCCAGCATTACCAGAAGCTTAAATGTCACCATTTGGTCCCAATAACTATGTGCACACAGGGGCGCACCAACAAGGGGGGTCCAACGGGTCAGGACCCTCATAGAAGCAGTTGTTTTGTTTTTCAGCACCACTAATTAGGTGAGGCCCTGGATCTTAGTGGGGACGGTGGCAGCAGCTGCAGGGCAGGGGGGAATGAGCACTTCCACTGTGGAAGCGCTCATCTCTATATTCATCTGTATCGCCATCCTCAGCACAGCAATACAGGTGAATGGTGCGGCGGGGCAGGGGAGGTGTAGGGCAGGGCACAATATTGGGGGTGGCAGGATGTGGTGTTCAGTAGATGTGACAATGATGAAAAAGTGGGGAACTAATGTCTGTTTGCCAATCTCTGCAGAGATGCAAGATGGCTGAAAAATCATTATGGTGGCATCACTGGATGTAAGAGGTATGCGGTGCTACTTAGGAGAGGAGATGCTCCGGCCATTTACAAAAGGAGGATTCAGAGCTGGGCAGCTATAAGCATGGTGGTGGCTGCAAATGGCGCAAGGGGCTTTGGCCTGGTGAGGACGGCTTGAGCAGGTCACAGGTGGGTGGCAGATGATGGGGGAAACCACAGGCCATGATCAGGATCTGGGTAGGGAGGAGAGGGGAGGAGCTTGCTGGCTGTAGCCTGCTGTTGTCTATTGTATAATGTTAAGCAGGCAGTGCAGCCAGGGCAGGCCCTCCCCTCTCTGTGTGATGTGCAGAGCCGGGCTCCTCCACCTGGACCTACACACCTTTAATATCGCGCAGCTCCTCCTCCAGGACTAGGAGGGAGGAAGTGAAGCTGCAACAGCTCCTGCCACGGAACTACGTGGGGGGCAGTGTAAGTGTGAGTACAGGAGCTTTATGTCAGGGTCCTGAGTATTATGTACAGTTTGTCTATGTAGGATGAGATTGAGCCTCTTACCTTCATCCTCAACAATATAATTTCAGCTGTATGGTGTTTGTTGGGAGTGGCCTATTATATGTAGGAGGGGTTTATAACAACATTTTCTTATACTTGGGACACCCTAGACAAAATGTCTGGGTGCTCCTGTCACGGACATACCGAGACATATGGATGTTCCCGCAACAGGTGGCAGGAGACCGGCAACACCTGATTTGATCTGACATGTTTTCCTTTTGGATCAAATGACGTCTGTGTTGTTTCTAGTGCTTGCCACACCTTCTTTCCCCAGGTGTGGCAATGGTGGTCATTTAACCTTCTCTATTTATTGTTGTTTCTCCTACTTGTGGTTAGCTTGTGTTTGGTTCTCGGTGGTTTCTCGGTGCTACCAAAGCTTCACTGAAGATAAGTGTTTCCTTTCCCTTTTGTATTTTGTTTCCATATATGTGTGTGTTGCCTTTCCCTGTTTGTCATTAGGCCTGAGGGAGACTCCTGTTTGTTCTTCCCTTTGGAGGAACAGGTCGACTCAGTCCTGACATTAGTTACAGGGTCCTATAGGGTGAGATAGGATTCTAGGTATGCGGTGTATGAACTTGCCTACCTTTGGGGCCTGTTCAAACTGGTAGTCTGTCAGGACTGGAGTTAGGGTTTCCTCTAGGAGGTGTCTATCTTCCTTCCCTAGTTTCAAGGTCTTATTCTGGTATCCCCTTTCCCTTCTATGCTCGATGTGGTGTTTTCCTCCCACACACGAGCGTGACATTATAAACCGCCAAAACCGTAATTTTTGCTTGTTTCAGTACAGCCATGGATCCTATTGCTGCACTGGCAGTACAGCTGTAGGGGCTGTCTTTGGAGGTAGCTGACCTCCGCACGACCATCTCGCAGATCCAGAGACCACAGGCTGCTGGTCCTAGTAAAGGTGGTGGTTACCAGGCCTGTCTCCAGCCTAAAGTCCCAGATTCTCTGAGAGAAGTGATCATTTCATTTTGTTTAGGGAGGCATGCAAATTGTATTTTAGGCTACGTCCACACTCATCTGGGGATGAGAATCAGAGAGTTGGTGTGGTTATTTTGTTGCTTAAAGGGGACACTCAATCATGGGCTTTTTCTCTGCTGACCAGATTGCAGTCTCTCCGGTCGGTGGATGAATTTTTCAAAGCTCTGGATCTCAACTACAATGAGAGCGTTCTGCTGAGATCTATTGCTCTGACTTTAGGAGGTGGGCTACAGATACTGAGTGGAATGATCTGGCTCTACGTAGTCAGTTTTGTCAGGGATTATCAGAGAGGCTGAAGGATGCTTTGGCCTTTCATGAGAATTCTGAGTCTCTGGAAGCCACTATGTCTCTTGCAGTACGCATTGATAGACACCTGACAGAGAGATCTAGAGGCCCCCACTATCAGGGCGTACTATCACATAATGTATCATCTTCCTCTGACACTTTTGGTGAACATACTGCTGGGTTTATGTCTGGGAACAAACCCATGCAGTTAGGGGAAGCTACTCCAGGATCCACTTTTAAGCATTCTGGTCGTAGGAAGGGAGTGTGTTTTTTCTGCAGACAGAAAGGACATTTTATTGATGTACTGTATGTCTATACATTTAGCCTCAAAAAGAAAAGAAAAAAAAAGGGCGTTTAATTCCCATCTGACTCTTGACTCAGAAAATGTGCATTTGTCTTTGCCTGGTAGTACCCGATTTCTCCTGACTGCTGAGGTGGCGATAGCATCCAAGAATGTGGGGATTGAGGTGTTTATCGACAGTGGGGGGCAGAGGTGAACCTGATTGATGCTCAGTTCATCCATATGCACGGGTTGTCTCCAAGTGCATTAGAGAAAAACATTTCTATGTTTGCCATTGATTCTGCACCTCTAACTCAGAAGTGTTTATCTCAGATGGTGCATGACATCTAATTAAGAGTGGGTGACTTTCATCAGGAATTCATCTCGTGTTTTCTGTTGGAGGGTCTCCCTGCGCCGTTGGTTCTGGGTTTACCGTGGTCAAGCAGACACAATCCAACCATCCAACCTGGCTTACCTGGACTTGGCTAAATGACTGAACCCGAGACATGCCAGATGGTCTTTGATTTTCACCAGATTCAATTTTATTGTCACTTATCATCCTGGGGTTAAGAACATCAAGGCAGATGCCTTGTCAAGTACTTTTCCTGGAGGTGGTGATTTTGAAAATCCGAGTCTGATACTGTCGGAGGGGGTGGTGATATCTGCTCTATACCCTTACCTAGAGGTGAAGGTGTTAGAGGCTCAGGGAGACACACCACAGTCTTGCCCCTCTGGGAAATTGTTTGTTCCATCAGAATTGCATCACAAGGTGTTTGAGGAACATCACTGTACGGTTCTTACGGGACACCCTGGGAGAATATCCACTGCCGACCTCATCTCTCATAGATTCTGGTGGCCAGGGTTGCGCAAGTGTGTTGAGGACTATGTGTCAGCCTGTAGTATCTGGCACACGGTAAGGTGACACATACTCGACCTTCTGGATCTCTACTTTCGTTGCCCATCCGGTCCAAACCATGGAATCACTTGTCTATGGATTTTATTACTGATCTGCCTAATTCATCTGGAAAGACAGTTATGCTGGTGGTGGTTGATCGTTTTAGTAAAATGGTGCACTTTATAGCATTGCCTGGCCGACCTAATGCTAAAACACTTGTGCAAGTGTTTGTTAACAACGATGTGAAACTTCATGGCATTCCCTCTGACCTTGTCACGGCTGTGTCACGGTCTTGTTGTTGTGCGCCGTGACACGTTAGCCACGTTGTTGTTGGAGCATGTTTGTGCTTTTCTCCCTCCCCTGGTTCTTTTCCTGTCTTTTGCTGGAGGGGGTAACTTCCTAGCTAGGTGTGATCTGGGTGTGGCCTCATGGCTCTTTTTAATCTTGTGTTGTGAGCCTGAGGTCAGTAGCACTCCAGCCTTGGTGTGTGCTGGAGCTATGCTCCTGCCCTGGATATTCCATCCGTCCAGTGTGAGAGCCACCTAGTTAGACATACTGTCACAATGGGGAGTGTGGGAAAACTCCCCACCGTATAGCGCGGGTAAAGGGGGAAGTAGCAAGGCCTGGACACCAGGAACAGGGAGCAGGTCACCTCCTAAAGACACCCTAATCCTGGCCCTGACTCCTAACTGCATGAGCAGACTCAGATGGTAGGTGGGCTCATACAGAGGAACCTCGGACCCTGATGATCCCTGAATAAAGGTTAGGAGCTAGAGACGACCCGTTCCTCCAAAACATGGATGAACAGGAGTCTCACAGGCCAAGCAGCAAGGGTAAGGGAAGACAGTAAGCAGCAACTAGGTCGGTAGCAACGACAACCGGACCCCCATGCGGAGAGGATGCATGGTGGCCCCCGGCAGAGCTGCACACTGACTTGTGGAACCCACACACCCCCTTCTGGAGGCGCTGACAGACAGGGGAATGTGTATCAACTATGCTGGACAACACACCAAACAGATCAGACATGGAACACAACACTAGACATAACAAAACACCCTGTACAAACCCTCACCAAACATAAACAAGGGAAGGAATGGGAAAATACATAAGGAATACATGATGACCTCAATGTCTAACTAGCTTGCCCTCACACTGGACGGATGGAATATCCAGGACAGGAGCATAGCTCCAGCACACACCAAGGCTGGAGTACTACTGACCTCAGGCTCACAACACAAGATTAAGAAGAGCCATGAGGCCACACCCACATCACACCTAGCCAGGAAGTTACCCTCTCCAGCACCAGACAGGGAAAGAACCAGGAGAAGGAGGAAAGCACAAACATGCTGCCACAATGTGTTGCCCCTGACAACCAGCATTCATGGCTAACGTGTCACAGCACGCAACAACAAGACCGTGATACAGCCATGAGAGATGTGGTCTCGGATCGTGACACTTAGTTTGTGTCCAGATTCTGGAAGGCTTTCTGTACTGGCTGGGGGTACAACTGTCTTTTATTCTGCTTTTCATCCTCAGATGAATGGACAGACAGAGCGCACTAATCAGAGTCTGGAGACTTACAGTTGTGTTCAAAATTATTTAACCCCCACTGAAATTCAGTGTTTTGGCCAGTTGGACATTGATTTTGATCATTTCAGTCATCTTGTTTACAATTAAATCAAAGAGGCACTTGTAAGTCAGACAAATATAACATAACATTTATAATGAAATAACCACAAATGTCTTTTCTGTGCTCACATCATTATCAGTTTTATTCAACCCCCAAGTGACATTCAATCTTAGTACTTAGTACAACATCCTTTTCCAGTTATAACCGCTTTTAAACGTGAAGCATAGCTTGACACAAGTGTCTTGCAGCCATCTACGGGTATTTTCGTCCATTCTTCATGGGCAAAAGCCTCCAGTTCAGTCACATTCTTAGGCTTGCGCGCTGCAACTGCTTTCTTTAAGTCCCACCAGAGGTTCTCAATCGGATTTAAGTCTGGTGACTGCGATGGCCACTTCAAAATGTTCCAGCCTTTAATCTGCAACCATGCTCTAGTGGACTTGGAGGTATGCTTGGGATCATTGTCCTGTTGAAAGGTCCAACGTCTCCCAAGCCTCAGGTTTGTGACGGACTGCATCACATTTTCATCCAATATTTCCTAGTACTGAAGAGAATTCATGGTACCTTGCACACGCTGAAGCTTCCCTGTACCTGTAGAAGCAAAACAGCCCCAAAGCATGATTGACCCCCCACCATGCTTCACAGTAGGCAAGGTTTTATTTTCTTCATAGGCCTTGTTCTTGCTCCTCCAAACATAGCGTTGATCCATGGGCCCAAAGAGTTCTAATTTTGTTTCATCAGTCCACAGAGCACTATCCCAAAACTTTTGTGGTTTGTCCACATGACTTTTGGCATACTGCAGTCGACTCTTCTTATTCTTTGGAGACAGAAAGGGGGTGCGCCTGGGAGTTCTGGCATGGAGGCCTTCATTACGCAGTGTGCGCCTTATTGTCTGAGCTGAAACTTCAGTACCCGCACCTGACAAATCTCTTTTCAGTTCCTCAGCAGTCACACAGGGACTTTTCTCCACTTTGCGCTTCAGGTAGCACACAGCAGTCGAAGTCAGCATCTTCTTTCTGCCACGACCAGGTAGCGTTTCAACAGTGCCCTTTGCCTTGAATTTGCGAATGATGCTTCCTATGGTGTCTCTTGGTATGTTTAACATCTTTGCAATCTTCTTATAGCCATTGCCCTTCCTGTGAAGAGAAATCACCTCTTGTCTTGTCTTCCTGGACCATTCTCTTGGCTTCACCATGTTTGTAAAAACACCAGTAAATGTCTAGAAGGAGCTGAGTATCACAGTCATTTTAAATCTGCCTAATTGGTGCTTATTATGCTTGATTGCTGCTCCTTGACATCCACAGGTGTTTTCAATACCTGATCGAAAAAACACTTGAATGAACCACTGTTCTTAACACTGGGTTCAGACCTGAGCGTTTTGAAGCCTAGCGTTTTTGGTGCGTTCAAGACTGGCGTGTAGGCGCGTTTTTTCAAGCGTTTTGGCAAATAGTGTAGGCGCGTTTGACGCGCGTTTATGTGATTGACTGCATAGTTGGCCAATGATCAATGATATAGTTTGGCCAATCTGAGTGCTTTAGAGGTGTGACATTCCATGGTGGCTGATTCAGCATGTTGCAAACTTTGTAAAACGCGCATCCATAGGCGCGTTTTACGCTGCACAAACGCCCGAACAACACGCCTATGGCGTTTCCCATTGAAGTCTATTGGAACCAAACGCTGGATAAACGCCCGAATTAACGCGAACATACTTGCCTATGCGTCGGACGTTTATAGGCGCTACTGAACGCGCATAAAAACGCGCAAGTGTGAACCACCCCCATTGGAATGCATGGTTCCTGTACTGTTGTGCGTTTTTATGTGCGTTCGAACGCGGCGTTTTACGCGAAAGTGTGAACTGAGTGTAAGAGTGGTAGTCTTTAAGGGGTTGAATAATTGTGTCAATGAAGAAATCACAAAAAAAAACATTTAATACTGTATTACAAAAACAATTGATGTCATTTTAGTTGCATTTGGTTCTTTAAAAAGTCCTTGTAAGATTTCATTCTGAACACAATTACAAATGTACACTAAATTCCCTAAAACCCTTTACAGCATTGGGGGTTGAATAATTTTGAACACAACTGTATGCGGTTTATAGCTTCTGTTGTGACTGCACTCCAGACTTCCCTCTGGAGGAACGGGTAGACTCAGTCCTGACATTAGTTCCAGGGTCCTATAGGGTGAGATAGGATTTTAGTATACGGTGTATGAACTTGCCTATTCTTGGGGCCTGTTAATACCGGTAGTCTGTCAGGACTGGAGTTAGTGTTTTCTCTAGGAGGTGTCCATCTTCCTTCCCTAGTTTCCAGGCCTTATTCCGATATGCCCCTTCCCTCGTATGCTTGGTGTGGTGTCCTCCCACACACGAGCGTGACAGCTCCCCTGTATGTGCACAGCATTTTTCCCCGATGTATGCTTCTAAGTGGTGAATGGGGACAGACCTATAGCTGTATTCATTGTATGTGCAAAAAAGGTGAAGAGATCCATAGAGCAATATAATATTCAAAAGATATAGAGAGGTGTTGAGCGAACTTCAGTTTTGTAAGTTCGAGTTTGGGTTCGGGTATGTGCTGAATTGCATCATGGATTCCATTGCCACGGACCATAACACAATTCCATGACGGAATGCATAATGGAGTGCCTTTAGAGGCATTCCATCATAATAGAAGTCTATGGCCAGCATAACGGATCTGTCCAGTTTCAGGAGTCTTCTATAGTCATTCCGTTATGCACTCCATCATGGAATTGCGTTATAGTCTGTGGTAATATAATCCATAACACAATTCAGTACATACCCGAACCCAAACTTACAAAACTGAAGTTCGCTCAACACTAATATAGATAAGTTACTCTGCATATTGCGCTAATAACATTTACATTTTCCATATGGTAGAAAACATGTACACTGGATATCTCAAATGTGGACACAATCACTTAAAGGACACCCTCTCAAGAATCCTGAATACCAAAAATTATGAGCAAATAGCCAATATTAACCCTTTCACTAATTATTCGGGCACCATACATGGTGTATGCCAGCTGTATAATACAACAGGCACCCGGCTGCAATAACCCGGATCAGCAATGACTGAGCACACAATAATTTAATCCCTCAGATGCTGCAGTCATATCTCCAAACAGAGAATCGCAAAGAGGACCAATATGTGCTGTGCGCATAGCACACTGCAGCAACTTCTTACATACTCGGCCATACCTCTAACTCTGCCCATAGCATAACTATACGCACCTAGTCCCCTTTATGCTCCCACATTGTAATTATTCCCCTGTAATTATTCCACCACACAGTAGTAATGCCCACACTGTGCCTCCTTCACAGTTGTAATGCACGCATGTGCCCCCTTTACAGTAGTAATGCCCATTTGTTCCATCACAGGAGTTATGCCCACAAGTACCCCTCACAGAAATTATGTCTACATTGTGTCCCTCACGGTAGTTATGCCCATTCATCCCCCTTCACAGTAGTAATGCTCACATGTGCCCCCAATCACAGTAGTTATACCTAGGTATGTGCCCCCTTTTACAGTTGCTAAATCTTAGTAAATTGCTGACCTTAAGCACATGACAAGGCACATATTCTACTTAACTTATTTGCAAATGGTCCATAAGACCAACAAAGCCTTTTTATACCATGTGCTATAGTATTTGCTGCATCTTAAAACTTAACCTTTATTTGTTCCATGTTTAATCATCTACTGACTAGAGATGAGCGAACGTAAAAAAAAAAGTTCGGCGTTCGGGTTGTGGTAATCGCCGCATCCCGTTATGGATTCCACGACCGCGGACTATCCCGGCATATGGAATCCATAAGGGGCGGCCTCCACGAACCCGAACTGTTGAACAGCTGAAGGACCTGGGGTGACGTCACCGTCATGTGATCAGTGCAGGGGGCGTGGCTCAGCACGGGATCAAATCCAGTCCTTCAGCTGTTCAACAGTTCGGGTTCGTGGAGGCCGCCCCTTATGGATTCCATATGCCGGGATAGTCCGCGGTCGTGGAATCCATAACGGGATGCGGCGGTTAAGTAGAATATGTCGCCCCAGGTCCTTCGGCTGTTCAACAGTTTGGGTTCGTGGAAGCCGCCCTTTATGGATTCCATATGCCGGGATAGTCCGCGTTAGTGGAATCCATAACGGGATGCGGCAATTACCACAACCCGAACGCCAAACTTTTTTTTAAAGTTCGCTCATCTCTACTACTGACTAAACAAAAAGTGTTTAAAAATATCTGCTGTGGCATATAAATATAACTTTGTTGTACTATCTGTTTGTAACAATCACAGTGTATTGTACCAGACACAGGGATATAGTGAGTCGTATTAGCTATCTGCTGTAGGCTCACTTAACTTCTATCCCTGCGCTACATGCTGAATGTAATAACGATTGAACCCTTCACAGTTGCGATGTCCAGATATCTCCCCTCACAGCAGTTACACCAGATATGTGCCCCCTCACAGTATTTATGCCAAGATATATTCCCCCTTCACAGTAGTTATGTCCAGATTTGCCCCCTTCAAGTAGCTATGCTCAGATGTACCCCCTCTTAGTAGTTATGCCAGATATGTCCACCCTCACTGTAGGTATGCCGAGATATGTGCCTCTTCACAATAGTTGTGCCAGATATGTGCCTCCTTCACAGTAGTTATGGCCAGATGTTCCCCCCACAGTAGTTATGCCCAAATATGTGCCCCCTTCACAACGAATGCGAATTTCCGCTTTGTGGTAAGGAATCGTAATGGCGGCTACAATGGCGGCTAAAATGGCGTGTGAGGACATGGGGCAAAGAACTCTGGGAAGGCGGGATGACCCATAATGCCATGCATGCAGCCAATCAGCAGCCAGCCAGCCCGGTGATGTCACAGCTCTATAAATACGGCGGCCATCTTAGATTCTGCCATTCACAATCGTACTTTGTTTAGGGACAGACGTGTATGCAGGCGCTAGGGAGAGTGAAAGAAAAACTAATTGTTAAAAAAAGAATGGAAAAAAGCGATTTCCTAGTGCAGGGAAAGGATAGTGAGAGGAATCAATTCACAGGCAGGGAGAGACGTGTGCAGATGCTAGGGAGAGTCATAGGAAAATCCTTATTGTGGAAAAAAGCGATTTACAAGTGCAGGGAAACATTACTTGGGGATCTAGATAGTCTCATAATACAGCTCTGTCATTCCAGCAATTAGTTATTGGGGTGCAAGTGCTATGTTGAAAAGCCTTTAGTGGCTTTTATCTGAGGAAAAAGATAAATATATACGCAGGTCACTTTTGTTGTTATTTACGCTAAAATAATTTGCAATCATTTCTGGTTAAAGAGTATAGGGCGGTATTTTGGTAATACATGAAAAATATAAACGCACTGCACGTTTTCAGTCATTTCTGGTTAAAGAGTATAGGGCAGTATTTCAGTAATACACAAAAAATATAAACGCACTGCACGTTTGCAGTCATTTCTGGAGGAGTATAGGGCAGTATTTCAGTAATACACAAAAAATATAAAAGCAATGCATGTTTTCAGTCATTTCTGGTGAAAGAGTATACGGGCATATTTCAGTAAAAAAAGAAAAATATATACGCACTGCACTGTTGCAGTTATTTCAGTTGAAAACATATAGGGGTGTATTACAGTAAAAAAAAAAAAAAATATATATATATATATATATAGCTATGCACTGCACAGTTGAAATTATTTCTGGTGAAAGTGTATAGAGGCGTATTTTAGTCAAACAAGAAAAATATATTCTCTGGTCACTTCTGCATTTATTTCTGGTGAAAGCGTATAGGGGCATATTTCAGTATTACAAGAAAAATATATTCACAGTTCACTGTTGCATTTATATCTGGTAAAGCCTTTACTGGCGTATTGCAGTAGAAAAATAAATATACATTCGCTATTCGCTCATGGACTTATATCTTGAAAAACCTTTAGTGACGTATATCAGTAGAAAAAGAAATATAAAATTCTCTATTCGCTGCTGCACTTATATCTTGAAAAACCTTTATTGATGTATAGCAGTAGAAAAATAAAAATATATTCAGCGTTCACTGTTGCAGTTATATGTGGGAAATTCCTTTATGCGGTATGGACCGCATTACGTTGTGGTGAAATTTCGTATATACGTTTCACACACTGCACACTTATGTGAGGACGTCCATAAGAGCGGTGCACCAATACAGGTGAATACACTATGCACTAACCCCACACTAAAATGTGAACTAATTCACACCAGCCCACATTTATCTGTGGTATTGCTTACTGGACACTATGGGGACTTTTCTGCAGCACACCAACGGCACTAGGACCGCGTCTCGCTCTTCCAGCATGGACCTACTTCCTCCCTACTTCCTCACTTCAGATCACTCCGCCTCAGGCGCCAATGGTTTTTGAAACTGACAGACAGCCTACTACCCTCTGTTGAACAGCCTTTAGTGGCGTATATACGTGGAAAAAGAAAAATATACTTGGCGTTCGCTGTTTTAGTTATATGTGATAAAGCCTTTAGAGGCATATATCAGTAGAAAAAGATGGTTGGCGATCAGCGCTGCAGTTATATGCGGTAAAATCTTTTGCGACTTACTTCGGTGGAAAAAAAATTGTATTCAGCGCTTCAGTTAAATATGGTAAAATCTTTTGTGACTTATTTCGGTGGAAAAAAAATTGTATTCAGCGCTGTAATTATGTGGTAAAATCTTTTGTGACTTATTTTGTTGGAAAAAAATCTTGTATTCAGTATTAAGCGCTGCACTTATATGCCATAAAATCTTTTTGGGAATATTTTGGTGGAAAAAAATCTTGTATTCAGCATGAAGCGCTGCACTTATATCCGGAAAAATCTTTTTTGAATTATTACATTGGAAAAAAAATTGTATTCTGCGTTAAGCGCTGCACTTATATGCGGTAGAATCTTTTTTTTAAATATTTAGGTCGAAAAAATTCGCCATTCACTGCTGCACTTTTATCTTGAAAAACCTATATTGACGTATAGCAGTAGAAAAAGAAATATAATATTCAGCATTCACTGTTGCAGTTATATGTGGTAAAGCCTTTATGTGATGTATATCTGTAGAAAAATAAAGATATATTCAGCGTTCAGCTGCTGTAGTTATATGTGGGAAATTCCTTTATGCGGTATGGACCGAATTACGTTGTGGTGAAATTTCGTATATACGTTTCACACACTGCACACTTATGTGAGGACATCCATAAGAGCGGTGCACCAATACAGGTGAATACACTATGCACTAAGCCCGCACTAAAATGTGAACTAATTCACACCAGCCCGCATCTATCTGCGGTATTGCTTACTGGACACTATGGGGACTTTTCTGCAGCACAGCAACCGCACTAGGACCGCATCTCGCTCTTCCAGCGTGGACCTACTTCCTCCCTACTCCTCACTTCAGATTACTCCGCCTCAGGCGCCATTGGTTTTTGAAACTGACAGACAGCCTACTACCCTCTGTTGAACAGCCTTTAGTGGCGTATATACGTGGAAAAAGAAAAATATACTTGACGCTCACTGTTTCAGTTATATGTGATAAAGCCTTTAGAGGCATATATCAGTAGAAAAAGATGGTCGGCGATCAGCGCTGCAGTTATATGCGGTAAAATCTTGCGACTTACTTCGTGGAAAAATTGTATTCAGCTCAGTTGAATATGGTAAAATCTTTGTGACTTATTTCGTGGAAAAATTGTATTCAGCGCTGTAATTATGTGGTAAAATCTTTTGTGACTTATTTTGTTGGAAAAAAATCTTGTATTCAGTATTAAGCGCTGCACTTATATGCCATAAAATCTTTTTGGGAATATTTTGGTGGAAAAAAATCTTGTATTCAGCATGAAGCGCTGCACTTATATCCGGAAAAATCTTTTTTGAATTATTACATTGGAAAAAAAATTGTATTCTGCGTTAAGCGCTGCACTTATATGCGGTAGAATCTTTTTTTTAAATATTTAGGTCGAAAAAATTCGCCATTCACTGCT
Organism: Bufotes viridis; assembly: GCA_033119425.1. Taxonomy (NCBI): domain Eukaryota; kingdom Metazoa; phylum Chordata; class Amphibia; order Anura; family Bufonidae; genus Bufotes; species Bufotes viridis. Next base: position 103,197,048 of record CM065597.1, on the reverse strand, counting down.
GCACTTTTATCTTGAAAAACCTATATTGACGTATAGCAGTAGAAAAATAAAAATATATTCAGCGTTCACTGTTGCAGTTATATGTGGTAAAGCCTTTTGTGTTGTATATCTGTCGAAAAATAAAGATGTATTCAGCGTTCAGCACTGTAGTTATATGTGGGAAATTCCTTTATGCGGTATGGACTGAATTACGTTGTGGTAAAATTTCGTATTTACGTTTCACACACTGCACACTTATGTGAGGACATCCATAAGAGCGGTGCACCAATACAGGTGAATACACTATGCACTAAGCCCGCACTAAAATGCGAACTAATTCACACCAGCCCGCATCTATCTGCGGTATTGCTTACTGGACACTATGGGGACTTTTCTGCAGCACAGCAACCGCACTAGGACTGCATCTCGCTCTTCCAGCGTGGACCTACTTCCTCACTTCAGATTACTCCGCCTCAGGCGCCATTGGTTTTTGAAACTGACAGACAGCCTACTACCCTCTGCTGAACAGCCTTTAGTGGCGTATATATGTGGAAAAAGAAAAATATGCTTGGCGTTCACTGTTTCAGTTATATGTGATAAAGCCTTTAGAGGCATATATCAATAGAAAAAGATGGTCGGCGATCAGTGCTGCAGATGCGGTAAAATCTTTTGTGACTTATTTCGGTGGAAAAAAATTGTATTCAGCGCTTCAGCGCTGCAGTTATGTGGTAAAATCTTTTGTGACTTATTTTGTTGGAAAAAAATCTTGTATTCAGTATTAAGCGCTTCACTTATATGCCATAAAATCTTTTTTGAAATCTTTTGGTGGAAAAAAATCTTGTATTTAGCATGAAGCGCTGCACTTATATGCGGAAAAATCTGTTTAGAATTATTTCATTGGAAAAAAATCTTGTATTCTGAGTTAAGCGCTGCACTTATATGTGGAAGTTCGCGGCCGCAGATCCGCAAATGCTGATGCGTAGAGCACAAATGCGTAAAAATGCCCTCCTAAAAAAGACTCATTGGAATTTGTCCCCCTTTGCGCACCTAGGCTGCAAAAAAGTGTCACACATGTGGTATCGCCGTACTCAGGAGAAGTAGGGCAATGAGTTTTGGGGTGTATTTTTACATATACCCATGCTGGGTGAGAGAAATATATCTGTCAACTTTGTATAGAAAAATTAAAAAGTTGTCATTTACAATTTCCAGAGATATTTCTCTCACCCAGCATGGGTATATGTAAAAATACACCCCAAAACACCCCAAAACTTCTTCTGAGTACGGCGATACCACATGTGTGCCACCTTTTTGCAGCCTAGGTGCGTAAAGGGTCGTAAAGTCCAACGAGTACCTTTAGGCTTTACAGGGTTGCTCACAATTTAGCCCCGCCCAAAATGCCAGAACAGTAAACACACCCCACAAATGACCCCATTTCGGAAAGTAGACACCCCAAGGTATTCACTGAGGGGCATAGTGAGTCCGTGGGAGATTTTTTTTTTTTTGGCCAGAAGTTAGCAGAAATGGAAACTTTATTATTATTATTTTTTCCTCAGAAAGTGTCATTTTCCGCTAACTTGTGAAAAAAAATGAAATCATACATGAACTCACCATGCCCCTCCGCGAATACTTTGGGGTGTCTTCTTTCTAAAATGGTGTCATTTGGGGGGTATTTATACTATCCTGGCATTCTAGCACCTGAAGAAACATGACAGGTGCTCAGAAAGTCAGAGCTGCTTCAAAATGCGGAAATTCACTTTTTTGCACCATAGTTTGTAAACGCTATAACTTTTACCCAAACCAATAAATATACACTTATTGCATTTTTTTTTTTAAAGTTTAAAGTTTTTTTTTGAAAAATTTTACAACAGAAAGCGAAAATTTCAAAAAAAGTAAAAATGTCAGCAACAATGAAATACCACCAAATGAAAGCTCTATTAGTGAGTAGAAAAGGAGGTAAAATTAATTTGGGTGGTAAGTTGTATGTAAAAAGTGGTCTGGTCATTAAGGGTGTTTAAGCTAGGGGGGCTGAGGTGGTTAATACCATATCATGCAGAATGCTTTATATATAGTTTTTTCTGTGATTATATATATATATATATATATATATATTGTGGGGACTCGCTCTGGTAGACAAGGTAGGCGGGTGCAGTATAGAGGCAAAAACACGTTGTAAATCAATCTGCAGTGTTTATTTATACTTTAGGCACAACACAACAGTCACTTTTCAGGCTTGGTGCTTGTTCACACACAGAAAACAAAACAGTGTTGGTGCTTGATCTTGCACGGCAAAACAGAAACAAAGTTCACCTAGAATCCTAGGTGTCAGTTCACACCTGGCTGAATGCTCGGCAACACAAAAAGTCCACTGGCAGGCTTTAGATGGCCTTCTCTACTGACAGACAGGTCTCAGCTTTTCAGCCCAGCACAGGGCTCAGATCCCAAACACACAGAGAGACCTTTGCATAAACCCAGCTGTCTTTTAACCCCTTAAGGACCAGGCTCATTTTCACCTTAGGACCAGGCCATTTTTTGCAAATCTGACCAGTGTCACTTTATGTGGTGATAACTTTAAAACGCTTTTTGTTATCCAGGCCATTCTGAGATTGTTTTTTCGTCACATATTGTACTTCATGACACTGGTAAAATGAAGTCGAAAAATTTCATTTTTATTTATAAAAAAATATCAAATTTACCAAAAATTTTGAAAAATTTGCAATTTTCCAAGTTTCAATTTACTTCTGATAATTTCTATAATACATAGTAATACCGCCCAAAAAAGTTATTGATTTACATTCCTCATATGTCTACTTTATGTATCGATCATTTTGGGAAAGCCATTTTATTTTTTGGGGACGTTACAAGGCTTAGAAGTTTAGAAGCAAATCTTGAAATTTTTCAGAAATTTTCAAAAACCCACTTTTTAGGGACCAGTTCAGGTCTGAAGTCACTTTGTCAGGCTTACATAATAGAAACCACCCAAAAATGACCCCATTCTAGAAACTACACCCCTCAAGGTATTCAAAACTGATTTTAAAAACGTCATTAACCCTTTAGGTTTTCCACAAGAGTTAATGGCAAATGGAGATAAAATTTCAGAATTTCGATTTTTTGGAAAATTTTCTGTTTGAATCCATTTTTTCCAGTAACAAAGCAAGGGTTAACAGCCAAACAAAACTCAATATTTATTGCCCCGATTCTGTAGTCTGCAGAAACACCCCATATGTGGGCGTAAACTGCTGTATGGCCAAACAGCAGGGCGTAGAAGGAAAGGAACGCCATATGGTTTTTGGAAGGTGGATTTTGCTGGACTGGATTTTTGACACCATGTCCCATTCAAAGCCCCCCGATGCACCCATAGAGTAGAAACTCCAAAAAAGTGACTCCATCTAAGAAACTACACCCCTCAAGGTATTCAAAACCGATTTTACAAACTTTGTTAACCCTTTAGGTGTTCCACAAGAGTTATTGGCAAATGGAGATGAAAATTCTGAATTTTTATTTTTGTTATCTTGCCTCAAAAAAAAGTGTAATATAGAGCAACCAAAAATCATATTTACCTTAAAATAATACAAACAAAACTGCCACCTTATCCCGTACTTTCCAAAATGGGGTCACTTTTTTGGAGTTTCTACGTAGGGTGCATCAGGGGCTTCAAATGGGACATGGTGTCAAAAACTGTCCAGCAAAATCTGCCTTCCAAAAACCATATGGCGTTCCCTTCCTTCTACGCCCTGCCGTTTGGCCGTACAGCAGTTTACGACCACATATGGGGTGTTTCTGCAAACTAGAGAATCGGGAAATATATATTGAGTTTTGTTTGGCTGTTAACCCTTGCTTTGTTACTGGAAAAATTGATTAAAATGGAAAATTTGCAAAAAAATAGCTATTTTCGGACCGTTTTTATTTTTTGTTATTTACATCGTTGAACTGACAGGTTAGATTGTGTGCTATTTCTATAGAGCAGGTTGCTAAGGACGCGGCAATACCAAATATGGCTACTTTTTGGGGGTTTTGTTTCAGTTTTACATAATACAGCATTTTTGAAACAAATGATTTTTTAGTGTCTTCACATTCTGAAAGCCATATTTATTTTTTATTTTTTGGACGACTGTCTTATGTAGGGGCTCATTTTTTGCGGGATGAGATGACAGTTTGATTGGCACTATCTTGGGGTGGATATGACATTTTGGTTGCTTGCTATTACACTTTTTGTGATGTAAGGTGACAAAAATGGCTTTTGACACCGTATTTTATTTTATTTTTTTCTTGTGTTCACCTGAGGGGTTTGGTCATGTGTTTTTTTTATAGAGCAGGTTGCGACGGACGCGCCAATACCAAATATGTATACTTTTTATTTATTTATTCAAGTTTTACACAATATTATCATTTTTTAAAACAAAACAAATCATGTTTTAGTGTCTTCATAGTTTGAGACCCATATTTTTTTTATTTTTTTGGGGTGATATGACGGTTTGATTGGCACTATTTTTGGGTGCATTTAACTTTTTGAGATGTGAGGTGACAAAAATGTTTTTTTTTACATTGTTTTTATTTTATTTTTTTAACGGTATTTACCTGAAGGGTTAGATAATGTGATATTTTTATAGAGCAAGTTTTTACGGACGCAGCGATACATAATATGTATACTTTTTATTTATTAATTTTACTTTAACACAATAATAGAATTTTAGAAAAAAAATTATGTTTTACTGTCTCCATAGTCTGAGAGCCATATTTTTTTATTTTTTTGGGCGATTGTCCTATGTAAGGACTCATTTTTTGCGGGATGAGATGGCGGTTTTATTGGTACTATTTTGGGAGGCATACGCCTTTTAATTCACTTGGTATTACACTTTTTGTGATGCAAGGTGACAAAAAATGGCTTTTTTACACCATTTTTTGGGGGTTTTTTTTACGGTATTTGCGTGAGGGGTCAGGTCATGTGATATTTTTATAGAGGAGATTTGTACGGACGCGGCGATACCCAATATGTGTAATGTATTTGATTTTTTTAATTTTTATTCAGTGATATGTATTTTTCTTATTTTTTTTTAACTTTTTTGAATTTTTTTTTGACCCAGACCCACTTGGTTCTTGTAGATCCAGTGGATCTGGTGTCTATATAATACAGTAAGTACACTATAATAGTGTACTTACTGTATTTTTTACTTTACAAAGTCTGAATAGGCTTTTGCCTTTAGCAAAAACCCATTCAGAGTTTCAGTGCCATGGAGAGCAGGATGCTTCCTGCTACCATGGTAACCATAACCCGCTGCCAGAACACAGCAGCGGGTGATGGAAAGAGAGGGGAGCTCCCTCCCTCTGCTATCCTATCCTGTCGGGGGGCTGCAAAGGTACAGCAGCCCCCCGATGGGAGAGGGAGGGTGCTCCCTCCATGTAACACCTTCTAACTGCTGACATCTGCAGCACAGATGGCAGCAGTTTATAGCAGGGGGTCAGCAATGTGCTGACCCCCTGCTATACCCACTAGACACCAGGGAAAGCTTTTGAAAGGAGGCGGGCGGGGGATCGCAATTGCGATCCCGCCTGCCCCACCGCCCGCCTCCCGCAGCACCGCCCGCAATCCCCCCCCCTGCACCGCCCGGGGGGACACAAACATGGCAAGGTGCAGGGGGGGTTAATATTTATAAGTTTGGGGCATATTTTAGTCAGAGACTACAGATAGCGCAGCAAACCGCAGGTCTGAATTGACCTGCGGTTTGCTGCGATCGCTGACATGGGGGGTCACAGGACCCCCTGGGCATTCTGCCAAGGTGCCTGCTGATTGATTTCAACAGGCATCTTGTTCCGATCACCCCCTTTGTGCGCAGCGGTGATCGGATAGTCGCAGGGTGTACATGTACGCCCTTGGTCCTTAAGTACCAGGACACAAGGGCGTACATGTACGCCCTTCGTCCTTAAGGAGTTAAAGGCAGCTAGGTATTAACCAAAAACCCGGACCGGCACTTAAACTCCGGTCCAGTATTTGCCCTCACCTGGCTGCAATCAACCCAGCAGCACAGGCTGAGAGGAAAATACCTGTTTTTTATCACCAAACCTCTCACTGTGTCACAATATATATAGTAGAAACAATGAGGCAGCCCTATCTCCGCCTCATCTGGGCATCGGAATTTGATTGATAATTCTAAACTGAAGGTCCCTCTCAGTGTGTTTTGCCTCTGTAAAATGTCTGGACACTGGTAAATCCAACCTTTTTTTCTGATGTTGATTTAAAGGGTTTCTGTCACCAACTTTTGACATTATAAGCTGTCTGACATTAGCTATGTGCTAATGTCAGACCAGCTTGATAATGTCTTTTTTATAAAAATCCGCTGTATATTTAGTCTGAAAAACTTACTTTTATATTATGTAAATTAGCCTCTAGGAGCAGGGGGGGCGTTGCCCTGCTCCTAGCGGCTCCGTCCGGCAACTGGTGCCTGCTGTCCTCTGCTCACCGCGCCTGCGCCGAATACAGAGCGGCGGCGCGGGCGCCTGCTGTCGGCGCTGGTGCCTGCTGTCCTCTGCTCACCGCGCCTGCGCCGAATACAGAGCGGCGGCGCGGGCGCGCGATTTCAGAACGAGACAGTGCAGGAGGATCGCTGCCCTGCACTGTCAATCAAAGTGTGAAGGGGCGTGCCAGCAGGTTGCCGGACGGAGCCGCTAGGAGCAGGGCAACGCCCCCCCTGCTCCTAGAGGCTAATTTACATAATATAAAAGTAAGTTTTTCAGACTAAATATACAGCGGATTTTTATAAAAAAGACATTATCAAGCTGGTCTGACATTAGCACATAGCTAATGTCAGACAGCTTATAATGTCAAAAGTTGGTGACAGAAACCCTTTAATTGAGTTTTTACATCCCATGTAGTCTCCTCAACATATATGATATAGATTAAATGGGCATTCTAGGAGGTATATGACATATGTTGAATCACATGTCAAATATTTTCTGATATGGAAAAGTTCAAATGTAATCGGGTGTACAAAACTTTCAACATTAGTGAACAATTAATGCAATTATGGCAAGGAAAACACCCTATCTTTTTAGATCCAAAATATGTTCCAAAGGATATTTTTTTGGTACCAATATCAGCCTGGACAAATCGGTCCTTCAAATTATGTGTACGGCGATAAGAAAGTAGAGGAGGCCTATTAAATTCAGGAATATTCCTAAGATTGCTCCCTAACATTGTCCAATATTTTTTTTTATTATGTTGCCGATCTGTGGACTCTGAACTGTATAATCTGAGACAAAAGGAATATCTTAATAAAGTATTGTGATCTGTGCATAATTGTCCATCTGTTCATTTGGCCATAGTGTCTAGAAACTGTATTTCTGTTCCAGAGTGTACCAAAGTGAATTGTATCTCCTGATCGGTGTTTAAACATTCCTTGAACAGCTTTAATTCATATTCAGTACCAGTCCAAATAAGGAAGACATCATCTATGTAGTGCCACCATCCCAGCACTTTGCGGCACACATAGGCATGTCTTTCCTCAAAGTGGGTCATGAAAATGTAGGCACCACATTTGACCCTGGGTAAGTTAGAATCCAGCTCAATTCTCAGACGGTGCAATGGTACTTTATTTCAGCGATTAAAAGTTGCACCGTCTGCGAATTGAGCTGGATTTTTTCTTTCTATTGGAACAAAAAATAGTTACACTTCAAGACACACTCAAGTAATTTTATCAAGAACTCTTTATATTCATCTGAATATAAGCATTCCTTGGCCGCGGGAATACCCCTCTCGTGGTCAATTGAGGTGTACAAACTAAGAACATCAAATGATGCTAAACTACATGTTATAATAAAGAATCACGTCCCAATACAATGGGGTGGCCTGGTTGATTTAGCAAGGACTTATGGATTTTCGGTAATATATAGCGTACTGGCGTTTTAGGACGTTCAATTTATAAAAAAGACCAACATTTCTCATCAAGTATACCAGCCGTTTTGGCTGAATTAAAAATATTCCTAATCTGCCTCAGGAAACTGAATTTGGGATCACAACTGATTTTCTGATATACATCATAATCATCCAGTTGTCTCTTTATCGCTCCTATATAGGAGTGTGTATCCATCACAACCACTGTCCCACCCTTGTCTGCTGGTTTGATAATCAGCTCGGGTTTGCTGGCTAATTTCCTTAGGGCAGTGGTTTAAGCATGTGACAAATTGGGTTTCAAAACACAATCTTTTTTTTTCAAACTATCCAACTCTAATTTGATCGCATTCATGAAAATGTCAATAGCAACATGATTAACTATAGGATTAAAGTCACTTCTATTAAAGAGATCAAAATCCTCCAATTTAAGGCGCACTCGAATCCACATACTAACCTATAACCATGAAGCGTTTTGCAGAGAAGTATAGGCAGTTCTAACAGGGGCCAAGACATACTGTTCAGTAGAATGCGGAACACACATGGCCAGTATCTGTGTTGTGCAATATGCGGACCACAAAAACGGCTACGGAGGTGTGCATTAGGCCTCAGGCTGGGGCCACATGTTTCACAACATTGGATGGATTTTGTGTTGCAGGTCTCACACGACTTCTACTCCATTGATTCTAATTAGAGATGAGTGAATTGAGGTTGATGAAGCGGACTTCGATCCGAATTTCAGGAAAAATTAGATTCGCACAGAAGTTGAGTTTCCTCATGCTTTGTGGTAACTAATCGCATTTTTTCCTAAAATGGCTGCTGCACATGTAAGGACATAGAGCAAAGAACTCTGGGAATGAGGGATCACCACAATGCCATGCATGCAGCCAATCAGCATCCAGCCAGCCCCTGTGATGTCACAGCCCTATAAATAGCCTCAGCCATCTTGGATTCTTCCATTTTCCAGGAAGAGACGTGAAAGGCGCTAGGGACAGTGTTAGGAAAGACTTTATTGTGCTGATTTACAAGGTCAAGGAAAGATCATTCAAGGTTTAGGGAAAGGATAGGCAGGCATTATCTACACTATAAAAGGAGAACAGGGTCCAATAGGAGAGTGTACAGCCTGGGTAATAGGAGCGATTCTATTATACCTTGCTGGACTAATTGGGGATCCAAATTGCTGTTATACTGCTGCTTTTAGGTTTGCACTATATGATAGCTCAGTAATTCCAGCAAACCTTGCTTGTTATTGGTGTGCAAGTGCTGTGTGATACAGTCATTTATGGGGTGTATTAATAGGATCTATATGTACGTCTTATTAGTCGTTTTGCGGTGAATGTGCATTTCTTTATAGACATTTTTGTGGTGTATTAAAGAAAAAAAGCACGTGTTACTAGCCGTTCAGTGGTGAATGTACATTTTTTATAGACATTTTTGTGGTGTATTAAGAAAAAAAGTACATCTAATTAGCCATACAGTGGTGAAAGTACATTGTTTTATAGACATTTTTTGTGGTGTATAAAGAAAAAAAAAGTACGTATTATTAGCAGTTCAGCGGAGAACGTACATTGTTTTATAGAAATTTTTCTGGTGTATTAAGAAAAAAAATAGTACATCTAATTAGCCATTCAGCGGTGAACGTATTTTGTTTCATAGACATTTTTGTGGTGTATTAATAAGAAAAAAAGGGCTTGTTAGCCGTTTTGCAGTGAACGTACATTGTTTTATAGGCATCTTTGTGGTGTATTAATAAGAAAAAAAAGGGCGTGTTATTAGCCGTGCAGCGGTGAATGTACATTGTTTTATAGACATTTTTGGGGTGTATTAATTTACTTTTAATTTAATTTAATTATTTTATTTTACATGTTGTCAGACAGACAAGTTACAGGCCCTTCAAATGGAACGGACAGTGGCCAAAATGTTTTTGGCTCAGGCCCAATAGCAGCAGAAGAAGGGGGGTTGGCAGCAGGTGTCGCAGTGAGAGACCTGAGCTCCCAGTGTCATCTAGCAGTCATGTCTTGACCAGCAACCCAGCGGTGCTTGAATGGTTGACTTGGTCTTTTACATCGTCGCAAGTGACATCAGACACCCCCAGCCAAGAGTCGGTGGGTTACTCTGACATGACGCTTAGTTGGCATGGCCCGGGAGCAGGTCCTGTGCCCTCAACCTGCCTGTCATTTTATGTTCCCTCAGCTTGAGAAGTATTATATGTTGTAGGCTCGGCTCCACTTTTCATCGAGGACGAGCTACTAAAGAACAGTCAGCAGCTACTTAATGCCCAGCCAAGATCTGGAGAACACATCCACAGCTTCCTCCGGTAAGCGGGCAAGTAGTGATGATGAGAGTCGTGTGGGATTTGGCCCTGAGACCATTTGGGGGACATCAGTGATGTGCAGACAGTAGCGGATGATGATGTAGCCGATTGCACTTGGGAGTCGGTTGAAGAAGGGGCTTCATCATCATCAGGAGAAGAGGGTGGCAGCTTGCATGTAAGGCAGCGGCAGAGCCAGCAAGGTAGTAGCGTGGTCGTTAGTCACCAGGGTGGCAGCAGTGGGAAGTCGGGAGTCAAACGTGCCTGGGGTAGACTGACCACTTCGCAGGAGCCTACCTGCCCGGAAAGTAGCTGTGCGGGGGTTCGCGGAGGCAGTGGTAGCAGGCAGTCAGCATGGAGTGTTGGAGGGAAAATGCCACACTCAGCAGTCTAGCAGTTTTTTGTCAAGCCACTGGAGGAGGTAAACATGGCATTTGCCAAATCTGTGGGCAGAGGGTGAAGCAGAGCCAGGGTGCCAATGTTGGTAAGCAGGGCCCTGCATCAACACATGCAGCGTCACCATAAAGTGGGCTGGGAGAACCGTGGTGCTAAGATAGTGGTCCAGCCTGCCGCAGCAACCACTGCATCACACAGTGGCCCGCACCCTTTTCCACAAGTCAAGGCTCCACCACCTCAGCCGAAGGGGGATGTCTGTCCTTCCCATGATCTACTGGTCCTCATGATCCTGCTTCTCGTCCTCCTACTCCTCATCAGTCATTTCGTCAGCAATCAATTACCGGAGAGATTGCCAGAGACAATAGTATGCGTGCACTTATCCAACGGCACAGAAGCTGAACGTGCTTCTGGTGCTGCAGTCCCTCCCTGGATTTACCAGTGTCCAGACATTTTACAGAGGCAAAACACACTGAGAGGGACCTTCAGTTTAGAATTATCAATCAAATTCCGATGCCCCTCCCTCCCTGCAGTCCCCACCATAAGTGGTGGACTCTGCACCTTTTAGAGAACTGATGGCTTGTGCTGTGCTGAGGTGGAGAGTCCCAAGCCATGATTAAGTTGTGAAAAAGGCAGTACCAGCCCTGCAGACCTATTCTGAACAGAAAGTGGGCCAGTACTTGAGTCTGTCAGTGTCCACCAAAGTGCACGGCAGCGCCGATGTGTGGAGCTCTATCTACGGTCAAGGACAATACATGTCCTTTACGGTTCACTGGGTAAATGTGGTTCCTGCCCAGCCACACCAGTAACTTGGTCACGTGATGCTGCTGCCATGTCCACATTCTCATGCTGTTGGTCCTGCAACAATCTCTGACTCCTCATCCTATACCCTGTCCTCAGCCTTAACTGCAGGGACAATTCACAATGCTCCTCCAGCATAGCACATGTGTAGGGCACGGCGGTGCCACACTGTTCTGCACCTAGTTTGCTTGGGCGAACGGAGTCCTACAGGAGAACTGCTCCTTGTCCTTAATCAAGAAATCGAATCCTGGCTTTCTCCTTAACAACTCAAAATAGGAACCATGGTCACTGACAACGGGAAGAACTGCGTCAGGCTGCGTCAAGGAGGTCTTAGCCATGTGCCCTGCATGGAGCAAGTGTTCAATCTGATTGTAAAGAGGTTCCTGAAGTCTCCCACCCATCTGCAAGACATCCTGAAAATGGCCAGGAAACTGTGCATGCACTTCAACCAGTCTTACACTGCAGAGCACACCCTCCTTGAGCTGCAAAGGCAGAATGGCGTTCCCCAACATCGGCTGATATACGATGTTTCCACCCGATGGAACTCCATCCTCCATATGTTGGACCGATTATATGAACAGAGAAAGGTCAGACAGAGGTACTCCCCTGTGTAACTTCGATGTTAGCCAGTGGCAGCACATGCGTGACACCTGCCATTTGCTCGGGCCCTTTGAGGAGGCCACTTTATTTGTCAGTCGCCATGACTATGGGATGAACAACGTTATTCCACTGCTTCATGTCCTGGAACAGATGCTGCTAAATCTGGCTGGCCAGAGGGCCTTTTTTCCACCTGGTGAGAGGGAAGACAAACTGAACTACTATCGAGACATCCTATGAAGTCAGTTTGCAACTGCCTATGTGTGCCATAACCCATCCTCACGCAGGTCTGCGCTCACGTTACACTGTCATGGCTGCAGGGGGGGGGGGTTGGTAGCAGTACGAGCTCCACAGCTCCATCAGCGGCAACTTGAGTCTAGAGTTGCTGATGAGCAGTTTTCTTCACCCGATTAGTGAAGAAACTACTCACCAGCAGCAGCTGGACATGGAGCAGAACCTGAACCAACAGGTTGTGGCATACTTGGACTGCACCCTGCCACCCTACATCGAAGATCCCCTGGACCACTGGGCAGCCAAACTTGATTTGTGGCCGAAACTGGCTGAGTTTGCCCTGGAAAAACCCTCCTTCCCGGCCAGTAGTGTAGCATCAGAGTGGGTGTTTAGTGCAGCGGGGCCATAGATACCCCAAGGAGAACGCGCCTGTTCATCCAAAATGTGGAGAAACTGACCTTTGTGAAGATGAATCAGGTGTGGATCAGACAGGGTTGCCACACACCAGTGTCTGTTGAATCAGACTAAATCATCCATGGTGCCACACCCAAACTTTGTCAGAAGAGACCTGTTTCTTTTGGCCACCTGCTTCAGCTACTATTCTGATGATGTCACCCTGATGCCACACACCTGCTGCCAGGTGCTCCTACTGTCACCCACCATCTTCAGCTGGTACTGGTATTGCCCCCCACTTACCCGCTCTGTCACTGGACCATGCTGTGGTCTCCTCATGCTGCTGCCACCTCATCACTTTGTGATCTCCTCATGCTGCTTATCTTACACCACCCCTCCTGGTGAAATGAGTACAACTGCAACAACCATCCGTGTTGTTTGAATTGCTTTTATTGTTCCGCATTGAATTGACCTGATCATCAGATCATTTTAGGACCTATTGTTAAGTAAGAGGTTTTGATCTAACGCAGCCTTACTTTTAGTCCGCTAAATCTGCATCAGTTAACCAAATACCTACCTCTATCCCACCATCTCACTTTCCCACCTTCGTCCTCACGGTCTCTGGTGCTCCTTGGGTCATTGCCTCCTTTTTTTCTTTAACTCTTTAGTCTCCTCATGCTGCTGCCACCTCACCACTCTATCACTGGACCACTTTGTGGTCTCCTCATGTTACTGCCACCTCAACACTCTGTGGTCTCCTCATGGAGCTGCCACCTTAACACTGTCACTGGGCCACGCTGTGGTTTCCTCATGCTGCTGTCATCTCATCACTCTTTGGTCTCCTCATGCTGCTGCCACCTTAACACTGTCACTGGGCCACTCTGTGGTCTCCTCATGCTGCTGCCACCTCACAACTCTGTGGTCTCCTCATGCTGCTGCCACTTTACCACTCTGTCACTGGGCCACTCTGTGGTCGCCTCATGCTGCTGCCACCTCACCAATCTGTGGTCTCCTCATGCTGCTGCCACCTCACCACTCTGTCACTGGTCCACTCTGTGGTCTCTGCAATCAATGTGAACACTCCTGTATCTATTAAACAATAGGCTGATCCAGAGTTTCACTTGAACTCAGCATGCACAGCTTTTTCATACAATTCAGCCATATTCCACTTGATTTATGTTATAATGTTAGCAAGAATTATATTACTCACACTTCTGAGGAACCTCTAGTTTTCCATAGCTTTATTCTTCCATATTAAAAACATTCTTTGGCTCGCAGGCCCACATCTTCAGAGAACACCGAGTTGACACACATACATTCAGACGCGATGTTTCGGGGGTCACGCCCCCTTACTTATTAAGATAGAAACATTAAAACCAAAAGGGTTAAATGACATCTGCAACTTTAGAGTATTTTTGTGATAAGTCTTTGTGTAACTAGGACCCTGTTCACACCTTGGTTATTTGATCAGCTGTTTTTATCAGTCGCTGGGAGTCAGGGCCAAGTGCAAGTTTAAATACTGTAACCTGGTTCTGATTCACAGAAACTGGTAGCTGGTCGAGTGACTGATGTGTGAACAGGACCATATAGATTGTTTTAAAAGGAAAATAGTGACCTGAAACAGTCCACTATAGTCTCCTCATAATGCTGCTACCTCACCACTCTGTGGTCTCCTCATGCTGCTGCCACCTCAGCACTCTGTAGTCTCCTCATGCTGCTGTCACCTCACCACTCTGTCACTGGGCCACTCTGTGGTCTTCTCATGCTGCTGCTACTACCTCACCACTCTGTAGACACCTCATGCTGCTGCCACCTCACCACTCTGTAGTCTCCTCATGCTGCTGCCACAACACTGTCACTGGGCCATGCTGTGGTCTCCTCATGCTGCTGCCACCTCACCACTCTGTAATCTCCTCATGCTGCTGCCACCTCACCACTCTGTAGTCTCCTCATGCTGCTGCCATCTCACCACTCTGTAGTCTCCTCATGCTGCTGCCACCTCACCACTCTGTGGTCTCCTCATGCTGCTGCCATCTCACCACTCTGTGGTCTCCTCATGCTACTGCCACTATAACACTGTCACTGGGCCATGCTGTGGTCTCCTCATGCTGCTGCCGCCTCACCACTCTGTGGTCTCCTCATGCTGCTGCCGCCTCACCACTCTGTAGTCTCCTCATGCTACTGCCACCTCACCACTCTGTGGTCTCCTCACGCTGCTGTTGCCACCTAACCACTCAGTCATGGTGGCACTACTTGTTTCAGCATGTAACAGAACAGGTTTTGTGGAAATCTGTGTGGAATCAGCTGACGACAGTGTAAAAGGAGTGTGCTTCTTCTTGATGCTAACACTGACCTCTAAGGCTGAGTTCATACTTGAGTTATTTAGTCAGTTTTGGCCCCGTAACTGACCAAATAAGTGAAGTGTGAAGTGATTCTAATAGTAACGCCTATCATCTGTGTGTCATACTGACTCACAGTAATGTTTCACTAGCAAAGTGGGCTCCTTATGCATGTTTCTGCAATGCACAGTGTTCTCCACTACTATGCAGGCTCTCGGCGGCCAGAAAATAGCTGTTTTTTAACGTGATTCGTCAAAAAAGTTTTTTGATCAAATCAACTCTTTTTGGAAAATTCGAAGAACCGACCGAATCGAATTTTAGAGAAATTTGCTTATCTCTAATTGTAATGTAAGTTGCGTGCGACACATGACTCACCTGCAACTTGGTTGTATTTTTATAGCCAAATCACATTTAAAAAATAGAGCAAATTGTAGACAAGTCAGACAATTTTTTGTTATGTGACTTTTCTTTGATTAGCTGTTGTTCAACACTGTTTCACTACAGTAGAGCTACACAGACAAATATGTGTGATGAAAAGTTGTGTATGCCATGTAGCTTTAAGGCCAGTCAGGTTCTGTTCTTTCTGTCTTTCGGCAACAGGAGAGTCAAGGCAAGCAGGCAGGGATCAGAGGGGTAGCAGAATCTAGGAATGAGGTATAAGTCAGGAGCACATGTGAGTATCAGGAGCTTAGCAAACCCAAGGACCTTGACACTGAGGCGTCTGGGAAGGGGGCTGAGCAACTTTAGTATATGCAGGAGAACTAGGGTTGGTCAGCAGTGTCACATGACCCAACCCATACAACCCAGGGAGTGATGCGCGCCGCCCCTACGGCAGTGTAACAAGAAACCAGCAGCAAGCATGCTGTGGCCAGGGCTGAGTGGAAACTGTGTAACGGAATCCTCAGAACCACAGCACGTACACCGACAGAGACCAGGACTGCAGGGGTAGACGGAAAGGATCACCGCTGAGCACGGCACCCAGGAGCATGGCAGTAAGCGGGGAATAGCGGCCTACAGCGGCCGCTGTTACAATACCCCCCTTATATCCCCTCTTTTTGAGTCCACGGCGGGACAAAAACCTTTTTATCAAGTCCAGCGCATGAATATTCTGCTCCTGCTCCCAAGACCTCTCCTCAGAACCAAAGCCCTTCCAGTCCACCAGATAGTAGATCTTCTTGCCACGCTTCTTGAAGTCCAAGATGTCCTTGACCTCGAATGTCCCTTCCAAATCTTCAGATACCAGTGTAGGAGTAGACGGAACCGTCGAGAAGCGGTTAAGGACTACAGGTTTAAGCAAGGACATGTGGAAGGCATTTGGGATATGCAGAGAGAGAGGTAGCCATAACTTATAAGTCACTTCATTGATCCTCCTCAAACCTACGAAGGGTCCAAGGAACCTAGGGGCAAACTTGAAACTAGGAACCCTTAAACGGATGTTTTTGGAGGATCTCCAGATTAGAACTGAGGCAGTTTTCTTTTTTTCTTGTCTGCATTCATCTTCATGCAGGTCACCGCTTTACTGATGCAGACCTTGATGTCACGCCAAATTTTCAAAAAATCCCTAAAGGAAGAATCCGCCGCTGGTACCCCAGAAGATATAGGGACAGGGAGAGGAGTACGAGGATGTTGTCCAAAACAACAAAGAAAAGAGAGGATCCAGTAGACTCACTAGTGTGGTATTATAGAAGAACTCTGCCCAAGGTAGCAATTGTACCCAGGTGTCGTGTTGAGCTGAATAAAAATGCTGGATGGTTCTCCAATATCTGATTAACCCGATCTACTTGCCCATTGGTCTGGGGATGTTAACTGGAAGAGAAGTCTAGTTCAATTTCTAGCAGCCGGCAAAGAGCTCTCTAGAACTTAGAGGCAAACTGGATTCTGCAATCAGAAACAATATGCCCAGGTAAACCACGCAAACAGAATATATGTTTCACAAACAGTTTAGCAAGTTCCGCAGCCGAGGGCAATCCAGTCAAAGGAATGAAGTGGAGAAGCGGTCCACGACCACCCAAATAGCTGTACATCCAGTAGAAGAGGGCATATCTGTAATAAAGTCCATGGTAACGTGTTGTCATTGAGCATCAGGAACAGGTAGAGGTAACAACAGACCGGGTGGTTTGATCCTGGAGACTTTATTTTGAGCACAGATGGTGCAGGCAGAGACATAATCACGCACATCCTTGGACAATATGGCCCACCAGTAGTGGGGAGACAAAAGTTCTGTGGTTTCGCGGATCCCTGGGTGACCGGCCAGTTTGGAGTTATGCCCCCAAGCGAAAATACTTCTCCTCTTAGCAGATGGCACGAATGTCTTCCCAGGAGGGACGTCTTTTATCAAGACAGGAGCCACTGTGATCAATCGAGCAGGATAGACAATGTACTGGGGCTCCTCCTGCTGGTCGGAGAAGTCAAATTACCTAGACAGCGCATCCGCCTTGATGTTCTTCTCAGCCAGGCGAAAGTGCAGCTCAAAATCAAAATGGGAGAAGAAGAGAGCCCATCTAGCTTGATGAGGGTTTAGACACTGGGTGGTCTGTAGCTATGTGAGGTTCTTGTGAACGTTCAAGATTATCACTGGATGCTGGGCCCCCTCCAGTAGATAACGCCACTCCTCCAAGGCAAGTTTTGTGGCCAGAAGTTCTCTATCTACTATACAGTAATTCCTCTCAGCAGGTGAGAAGAGCTTGGAGGAGAACCCACATGTAAACATCTTGCCCTTGGAACCTTTCTGTAGTAAAACAGCACCGGCTCCTATGAAGGAGACGTCCACTTCTACAAAGAATTGTCGGGAGACTTTGGCATGACACAGAACAGGTGCAGAAGCAAAGGACCTCTTTAATTGGACGAAGGTGGCCTCTGCCTCAGGAGTTCAGTCTTTGTTATTCACCCCTTTCTTAGTAAGAGCGGAGATCGGAGATGTAAGGGATGAAAAATTCGGGATGAACTGACAATAGAAATTAGCGAATCTAAGGAAGCGCTGTATAGCACGAAGACCCTGTGGGCCAGGCCAGTCCATTACTGCGTTTAATTTTTCAGGATCCATCTGCAACCTGGCATCCGAGATCATGTATCCGAGAAACGGTACGGTAGATTTTTTAAAGATGCATTTCTCGAGTTTGGCATAAAGTCGATTTTCTCTCAACTGCTGTAAAACTAAACGTACATACTTCCGGTGAGTGGTCAGATTTGGAGAGTAGATCAGTATATCATCCAGATAAACTATCATGCAGACATAGAGCAGATCCCGGAAGATATTGTTTACCAACTCCTGGAATACCGCGGGAGCACTGCACAGAAGAAGGGCATGTTGAGATACCTGTAGTGTCCATTATGAGTGTTGAAAGCAGTCTTCCACTCATCGCCCTTCCGGATGCGGATAAGGTTGTATGCGCCGCGCAGGTCGAATTTAGTGATCCTGTCAAAGAGTTCAGAGATTAGCGGAAGAGGGTATCGATTCTTGACTGTGACCTTATTCAGACCTCAATAGTCCATACAGGGCCATAAGGATCCATATTTTGCTGCACAAAGATGAACCCGGCACCGGCTGGTAAATTAGATTTCTGGATAAACCCTCTCTCGAGATTCTCCTTGATGTACTCAGACATCGCTTGGGTCTGTGGAAGTGAGAGTGGGTAGACTCGACCACGAGGAGGAGTGACACCAGGGAGAAGGTCAATCGGACAATCATAAGGACGATGAGGAGGCAGGGTCTCAGCCTCTTTCTTACTGAATACATCCACAAAACTGACATACTGGCAGGTCTACAGGTACAGTAGGCAAGGAAGCAGGTCAGACCTCCAATAAGCAGGTGGCATGACAGGATGATCCCCAATGCAGAGTCTGACCGGAGTGCCAGTCCACAACTGGAATGTGCTGACGCAGCCATGGAAGACCAAGGATAACCGGATTTATTGAGGCTGGCAGCACATAAAAGGAGAACATCTCTAAATGCAGAACCTCAATTTGCAGCTTAAGGGGCATAGTAATAGAGAGCACTGGTTCAGGGAGTGGTAATCCATTTACAGAAGCCACTGACAGAGGCCTTTATAGATGGATGGTAGCATGCCGGTACTGATGGACCAGAGCTTGCTGAAAACTAAATAACTGGCTGACCCACAGTCCAGGAATGCAGGCACAGACAGTGTGACTCCCTTGTGGGAGAGATTCACCAGAACAGAAAGTTTTGGAGAGGACTGATCCTAGACATTGGCGTTTCCTGGCTTCTGTAGACACTTACGCACAAAGTGGGCCTTGCCTCCACAATACAGACACAGGTTCTCTGCTTTGCAGTGTAAATGTTCCCGGTCAATCGAAGGCGCTCTATTTGCATGGGCTCTTCAGATGGGGAAGACGGTAGAGGAAGGACCGGCCTCTGGAAGGATGGAGACAAACGAGGTGGTCTTCTGGTGTATGTGATCTCCCTAGAACGTTCCCTGAAATGCATATCTATCCTTGTGGCCAAGGAGACAAGGTCATTCAGAGTAGATGGACGGTCACAACCAGCTAATTCATCCTTAATTCGTTCAGAAAGGCCCTCCAAGAACACCACCAGTTGAACCTCAATGTTCCATGCAAGTTCGACAGCCTGGGTACGTTACTGGATGGCGTACTGACCCAAAGACGAGAAACCCTGTCGTAGATGCAGCTGAGCTGAAGCAGCGGAGGATGTGTGGCTGGGCATTTCAAAGACCAGCCGGAAGGTAGCCAGGTAAGATTGCAGATTAGTGGTGTCTGGACTACCATGTTCCCAAATAGGATTTCCCCATACAAGTGCCTCATCAGACAGCAGGGACACAATAAAGGCAACCTTGGACCGCTCAGTGGGAAACTTCTGCCCATGCAACTCAAAATGGATCAGGCACTGGTTCAGGAATCCACAACAGGTTTTTGGATCTCCACCATAGCGTGATGGAAGCAGGAGTTGCACACCGGCAGCACACAAATCCGGATTCACGAGTGTGGGAATGGCAGGAGTAGCAGCGACTTGCGACCTTGCAGTAGCTGGAGAAGAGATGGCATCCAGATAAGCAGCAACATTTTGCATGAACTGCATCATGACATCCTGACATTCACTCTATAACCTCACTTCATGTAGTAAATCCTGAACGACAGGCTTAGAGTGACCAGCGGGGTCCATGGCCTCAGTGTACTGTCACAAACTAGCAGGTGTGAACCTGTTGGGGAAATCACCCCTGCGTCTATGATTATCGGGGTTCAAATCAAAGAAAGTCTTTTGTGTACACATAGAGAAAACTGATTCAGACAAGATAGCTGGATCAAGTGATCTGTCTATTGTAAGGAAAATGTCAGTCTTATATCAGCATTATTGGCAGACGTCTAGTAGCCATGGGCATCACATAGCTTGAGCAAAAACCACAAAAACAGAGAAGCGAGACACTTTCTTATCAGAAAAAGGATATTAAGAATAGAGAAGGTGGGGGTCAACTTCTCCCTTGCACCTGCACAAAGCTGTCCTCTCATTGAACTCTGGTTTAGAGATACAAAATGGATTCCTATCTCCCACAATTCCCCGTTTTGAGAAATCTGTGAACTGTTACCGTCAAAAGGTACTTCAGATCAAGCTAATCTTATTCAAAGGATCGTCAAAACCTGTCTCACATGATCCTGATGTGTCTTCAGATCAAGGGAGTAAATTAGTATGTTATCCAAGTAAATTGCAATGAATCTACCTACCAAATGATGAAAAATGTAATTGACAAATCGCTGAAACACCGCTGGCGCGTTCGTTAACCCAAAAAGCATAACCAGATTTTCGAAATGACCCTCGTGCGTGTTGAAGGCCATTTTCTACTCATCCCCCTCCTTAATTCTGATCTGAGAAAATCTTGGCTCCAACAATTTGATCAAAAAGTTCAGAAATCAAAGGAAGGGGATACGGATCAAGGACCGTAATGAGATTTAATTCTTGAAAATCCAAGCAAGGTCTAAGCGATCCATTCTTTTTCTTTACAAAGAAAAAACCAACTGCGACCGGAGACTTTGAGGGCTTAATATGACCCTTTGCCAAACTATCGGCAATGTACCTCCGCATGACCTCTCTTTCGGGTTGAAAAAGATTGTACAGCCGAGACTTTGGCAACTTGGCCCCTGGGATGAGATTAACAGGACAATCATATTCACAATGAGGGGGCAACTCCGAAAGAGTCCCACCCTCCGAAAAGACATCTGCAAAATCTGAGGAAAATCGTAGAAGACACACCTGCGATAGATGCACTAAAGCAATTGTCTGAACAAAATTCACTCCAACCAATGATCTGTCTTGCCTGCCAATCAATAGTGGGGTTATGTTTAATCAACCACGGCAAACCAAGGACCATAGGAGTAGGCAAGTTTTTCATGACAAAACACGGAATTATTTCAACATGCGAATCACCCATCCATAACTCATCAATGGAAATAAAATTGCTATCTACCCAGACTTTTCTGCTGAGGTTCAACGGAAAAGAATCGAATTTCAGGATCTTGAACGACGCCTCCGGAATTTGCAGATTTCATATTCCATGTTATATCCGGCCAAGCTGTGTGTGGTAGCACGTGTAGAAGTTTGCTTTTTCGACACTTCCCTAGAGGCGGCTCAGTGGATTGATGCCAATGAAGCTTTACTCAAGACCTCGGCATCTACTGGATAACTTTCCATTTTCTCGTCTCCCTGCTTCCTCCCTTTGCGGTTCCTCCTTCTTTGCTCACTCCCTAAAAACCGGGAGAGTATCGCATCCTGAGGTGGTCGTGTGTTGTGCCGGCTTAGTAATTTACGTTACTGTTCTATATCTATGCTGATATATGTAATGTGTACACTATTTCACTGGTTTTCTGTGCTGTATGCTGTAATGTTAATGTACTGCTTCTGGTCCCCTGGGATCTCCCGGCTGGACCTTTCATGTTTCTGTCTCTCCAGCCATTTGGGTTGTGATCTGTCAGATTGCTTCTATCTGTGACGCTGCAGATTACATCATAAATGGCAGGTCGGCGAGAATGACCTAAAAGGAGTCTTTGCTCTGTTATGCTTTGGTTGATTAAGTTTCTGCTTATGTGGCCGACTGTAGGGAATATTTTCGCTGTGGTTGTTGGTTTTTTTCAGGATGGGTTGCTGCAGTTCTGGTACTTGTCATTACTGGTTATACTGTTTGTTCTGGTTAGGTTGAGGGGGGCGGGTGTGGGTGGGTCTGGTGATGGAACTGGTGCAGGGCTTTTCTGTCCTGTTTGGAGAGTGTGGGGGGTCTGCCTGCGAATATGTGAGATGTGCCTGCCTGTTGTGAACACTATATACGATTATAATGACTGGACTTAACGTAGTAGGATGCAACGTCAGAGGTCTGGGTGAGCCCACTAAGAGAGCGGCGGGATTTTTGACAATGCAACAGTTACAACCAGCTATACTCTGTTTATCAGAAACTCACATAACTCCTGACACTACCTCTACTATACGTAGGCCATGGTTAGGTTTCTCATATCACTCCACCTTCTCCACTCATTCCAGGGGTGTAAGTGTTTTGGTACATAAGTCTTTGCCGTTCGTATGCCACTCGTCCTGTATAGATGTCGCTGGGAGATATGTCTGTCTCCACTGTACATGTTATCATTTATCGTTTGTATTGGTGGCAGTCTACATTCCCCCTCCGTACAACAGCGAGGTATTGAAGGAGGTTATGAGATATGTTGAAGGGGTCCCTCAGTGTCCTATACTGATCGTGGGAGACTTCAATACCTGTCCTTCTGCACAATTGGATAGAATGGGGGGTCAGATATGGGCAGGGATTCTAACCTTGCAAGGGTGATGCAGGAACTTGACCTGCACGACATTTGGCAAGTGAGGAATCCGGATGTCCGTCAATTTTCCTGTTTTTCCAGCTCTCACCACTCGCTATCTAGGATAGACCTGGCTGTTGGGACACCAGAGATGTTGTCTTTGGTAGTGGAAGCTAAATACTTACTGTAAGAGGGCGCAAGGTTCCGTCGTCGACGGAAGGTACGTGTCACCGAGGTTCCTGGCCTCGGTGAGATAAGAGCCGGATTTTTTGTGTGTCAGCAGCAGCTAGTGCTGCTTGACACATTGATATTTAGTATGGCTACAAAGCCGATCCGGGCCGGCTCTTATTGGGAATAGTCAAGTGCTGGGTGGGAGACTATTCCCCACGGTCCAGGCCGGACTTTTTCCGGGCCTTTAAAAAGGCAGCCACCTCAGCAGGTGGGAGGTGATTATCCTGGAAGCTGCTGGTGTTGCTGTGGAGCTCTCAGGGCTGAGAGCAAGAGTCTGCAAACAGGAGTGCAGTCTACTTGGAAGCCGCTGGCGGAAAATTTGCGTGGCCGAGCTGACTGCCAGGTGTGAACTAACACCGACCACTCAGGTGACCTTGCTGTGGGACTGATATTTTTGCCTTGTGTTTTGCCTCGTGTGAACAAGCACTAAGACTGTTTCTGTTTTGCCTCGTGTGAACAAGCACTAAGCCTGTTTTTGTGTTGCTGAGTGTGAATAAAACACTTCTGCTTTACCCAGAGAACTGTGTACCTTGCCTCTATACTGCGTCCGCAAGCCTGTCTACCAGAGCAATTCCCCACATTACCTAGAAGCTTGTCTGATCACTCGCCCATTTCCCTAAGGCTTCTGTTGGATGTCAGACGGCCTCATGGCGTAGGTGCTTGGAGACAACCCGTTTTGGCTTCAGCTAGTAGATGGGGAAGCCGGCATTGAGGAGGAGCTTAGGGAATTATTCGCTACTAATGTGGGGTCTGCCTCTATAGGGGTGGTGTGGGACACCTGTAAGGCGTATGTCCGGGGGCTTTATATTCAGAGGTCGTCATAAAACAAAATCCCGAGACACTCAGAAACAGCTACAATCTCTAGTAGTAGAAGCAGAGGAGAGATTTGTTAGTTCCCCTACAAGCAGTCATGAGGCATCCCTTAAAGAGGCCCAGGCAGGATTGCAACAACATCTTCTTCGCATAGCAGACAAAAGGCGTTTTTTTCTAAAGCAAAGATATTTTGAGGCTGGGGAAAGTTCTGGAAGGTTGTTGGCTAGGGTTGTCAGGGCACAGGATGGGCCAAATAAAATTCTCTCGATTAAGAAAACGGACGGTTCCATCTCTACGACGGCTGAGGTCATCCTGGCGGTATTCCACGAATACTATGAATCCCTGTATAGTACCAAACTAACAGTGGATTCCTCTAATATCGCAGAGTATCTTGCGTCATGATTAAGGATCAGGATTGTCTCTAAGATCCGAAACGCGTAGACGCGACATATGTGTCACTGTATTTTTACCGCTTGGAAAATAAAGATGAACATTGGTGCTACAAGCTGGACATCTTCCCATTCTTATCACAAGTCAGTTTAACACGTCTTGGATCCAGACATAGTCCGTGCTGCACCATATACCAGGTGAGCGCACCACCACTCTCCCGTTGATTTAACGTTGAAACAGTTGGAATTAGTGGTTAAATCACTTCCGAATGAGAAAGCCCCGGGAATAGATGGTTTGCCGGCGGAGTTCTTTAAGAAGTATAGTGGTGTACTTCTGCCGCACCTGCTGTCTGTATTCAATAGCATACTCTCAGCGGGAACACTTCCTGCCACTATGAGAGAAGCAATCCCAACCTACCTGACTCGTATAGGCCAATTTCACTGCTGACATCTGATATTAAGATTTTTGCGAAAGTCTTAGCTAACCAATTGATTATGGTTATTACGTCTATTATACATTGTGATCAATCAGGTTTCATGCCTGATAAATGTATATCAATGAATATCAGACGCCTCTTTCTTAATATACAGAGGAGGGTGGACACAGGTGGGGGGCGGGCTGTACTCCTGCTGGACGTGGCCAAAGCCTTTGATAGCGTTGAATGGACCTACCTTTAGGAAGTGATGCGCGTTATGGGCTTTGGGCCACGGCTAGGATTCGAGCTAACGGAGGACTATCGGAGGGGTTTCGGCTCAGTAGGGGCACACACCAGGGGTGTCCATTATCCCCACTTCTCTGCACTATTGCTATTGAGCCACTGGCATGTATGCTGCGCTCCTCTGATAGACTAGTGGGATTTCCCCTGGGGGCAGGGAGGAACGGGTATCCCTCTACGCCGATCATATGCTAATTTATGTGGGGGACGTGCATAAGTCATTGGGTCCTATTATGTCCCTCATACAGGATTTTGGAGATAGATCGGGGCTCCGTATCAATTGGGATAAGTCTACCCTCTTACCGCTGGATATGACTCCTAACATCTCCCTTCCTCAATCCACTCAGTTGCAGGTAGCCCACCAAATTAAATATCTAGGAATCTTGATTTCAGCGATCATTAGCAACTATATCAAATTGAATGTTGAACTCCTCTTGAGTGCTATGTCTGATAAGGTCAAGGCGTGGTGTAAACTACCAATGTCTGAAATTGGGAGAAATAACCTGAAAATGATTTTAATCCCGAAACTAATGTATGTCCTGCATAATTCCCCTGTGTGGTTGGCTCGTCGGATCTTTGTGAAAATAGACAGACTGTTTAGAGATTTGATATGGCGTCATAAAACTGCGAGGATCTGACTGGAAACTTTACAGAGAGGAAAAGATGCAGGGGGACTCTCCGTCCCTAATGCCTGGTTATATTATCTTTCGTCCCAGTTGCAGCAGTTGAGGGGATGGGGGAGGATACCTGGGGATATTGCATCTGCCCGGGTCATAGCAAGTATCATAGGTCATGATTCCCCGGTGATACTGTTGGAGCACGGTGGGCTGTCTGGAAAGATAGCGGGGCACCCCACTCTGGCCATGATACAGAAGGTGTGGCGGAAGTGTAGTGTACTGCTTTCTGTACAGGGTTTCACTCAGTTTACTCCTCTGTGGAAGAATCCCCAACTACCTGAATTGTTCAGACTGGAAGGGTTCTCGCCCTGGGAGCGTAAAGGTGTGCGATTTCTTTGCCAGGTTCACAAGGATGGGGTATTTAAATCCTTTGAACAATTCAGTAATGAGTTTGATATCCCCCGCGCGGCCTTCTACCAATTCTTGCAGCTGCAACACGCTTTTCAGGCTCAGGCGAAGTCAGTGTCTCTGAAGTGTACGACAGTACCACTTTTTCAGCAAGTACTCATGAATAGGTCCTCCAGTGGACTTATCTCGTCCATTTATAGGAATCTATTTGTGAAATCGACAAAACCTGACATTCTCCCAGTCAAGTGTAAATGGGAAGATGAGGTTGGGCCAATTACAGAGGAACAATGGAAGTCTCTTCTGGCATTGGTTCCGCAGCTCTCAGTATGTGAGGGGCAACGTATGTCCCAAATGTTCCTATTGCACCGGGTGTGCAGGACTCCAGCATTCCTGTTCAAGATAGGAGTTTGCTTGGATGCGACTTGCCCTAGATGTGGTACAAGTCCTGCTACCTTATTGCACGTGTTCTGGGACTGTGCTGAGCTCCGGAATTTTTGGACGGCGGTGCTAACCTCTATTAAGGATGCTTACAGTATTGAGATTCCACCTGGGCTGAGGACGTGTGTGTAAGGTTTGCTGAACATAAAAAACCGGCATTACCGGTTGGGAGTGCAACGCTTACTTTTCCAAGCCAGGAAACTGATAGCTAAACACTGGTTACGTCCTCAAGCTCCATCTAAAATGGAATTTCTAAACAGGGTGGCTGATGTCCTTCGATTATAAAAGGGCGTGTACACTAAGCGACAATGTCTGACAAAAGTGGGAGAACTATAGGAGTTGAGTGGAGTGAGCAGGTCTTCCTATTTGAAATCGACTCCATAGGAAACAATATGGTGGTGGTGTGGTAAAAAAGTATGCGGCAGCTGGTGAATGGTTGAGTGGTTTGGCGAGCGGGCTAGCGCCCAGGGATATTGTCCTTTGTGGGGGGCGGCGCACCCGTTCCATCGCCTGGGTGGGTAGGAAGGGATTGGGGGGGTGTTTTTTAGTTTTTTCTTTTTGGGCATTACTGAACGGTGTTTAATCACGATACTACTGTACATGGACATATGCATCCTAATGCCTTTGCTATTAACGCTGCGTTATGTAAAGTTACTTTAAGGATTTATGTCCGATGCTATGTGATGAGAATTGTACGCATCCGATGCTGTATGGTAACAATGCAATTACCAGTTTTGTAATGTAAAACTCTTTATAAAATTAATAAAAATTATCTGATAAAAAAATAAAATAAAAAGAAAGTACAGCCTGCATAACTCTCTAAAGCGGATAAAGTCATCCATACCCCCTGAAAATCTATCAGGAAGAGCGACTGTAGGCTCCCCATAAATTTGACCTCCTCCAATAGCACCTGATGCCAGAGCATTCTGACAACGTGCGACTGAATTGCGTAGAAAAGCTGGGGAAAATGGTCACCTCCTGACAAGATCCTATCAGCTGACCCTAGACTGCTGTGCACACATTTAGACCCCAAAGGTGGGAATAAACGTGCCCCCGTGCCTAAGACTGAATTAACCCTATAGTCCCTGAGATAGTGGACGGGGGAAAAAAGGCAGCCTGCTTCCTCTAATCCTGGAGGAAGCAGGTGTCTAACAGCCTAGACAGTACACAAATGGAAACCAAAAACACACTTATCTTTGAAGCAGAGCAAAAACAGCCACCCACCTTTCCTCAGAGTGAGAAGCTATAACCCGCAAAGGACACTGGGTAGGTGCATGATTTAAACTCACACAAACGACCCCACCCAGTGCACCTGAAGGGAGGCAGGTACAGCTCACTCCAAGTAAACAGAAAACACTACACACGTGCTGCCAACCTGACAGACCTCCCCACCTCACCAGAGCAGGGCATGACAGTGATCCTTATCCCCTTCCTTTGATCCCAGATTTATTTGATCAGATTGTTGGAGCCAAGGTGTTTTCTAAATTGGATTTAAGAGGGGCTTATAATCTGATAAGAATCAGGAAGGGGGATGAATGGAAGACGGCCTCTAATAACCCTGAGGGCAACTTCGAGAACTTGGTCCTGACCTTTGGTTTGACTAATGCCCCTTTCAGCACTTTATCAATGACATTTTTCATCATTTGGTGGGGAGGTTTGTTGTTATTTACCTCGATGACATACTAATTTACTCGCCCGGTATGGAGTCTCACCAGGATCATTTAAGACAAGTATTATTGATCCTCCGGGAGAATAAATTGTATGCTAAATTGGGAAAATGTGTGTTTGCTGATCAGGAGCTGCAGTTTCTGGGTTACTTACTTTCTGCCTCAGGTTTTCGTATGGATCCTGAAAAGGTCCGTGCGGTACTGGAATGGGATCGACTGGAGAATCAGAAAACTCTGACGCGGTTTTTGGGATTTACTAATTTACTAATTACTACAGTAAATGTATCCTGAATTATTTCACTGTTTTCAGACCTTTGACTGATATGACTAGGAAGGGTGTGGACTTCTCAGTCTGGTCAGAAGAGGCATTACAGGCTTTTTCTGCAATAAAGGAACGTTTTGCTTCCGCTCTCATTCTGGTGCAACTCGATGTGTCTGAACCCTTCATTGTGGAGGTTGACGCATCAGAAGTGGGAGTCGGAGCAGTTTTGTCGCAGGGTCCTTCTCCTGGCAAATGGTGCCCTTGTGCTTTTTTTTTCAAAGAAACTCTCTGCTGCCGAAAGAAATTATCATGTTGGGAATAGAGAGTTGCTGGCCATTAAATTGGCCTTTGAGGAATGGCGCCAGTGGCTAGAAGGAGCGATTAATCCGATTACGGTAATTACGGACCATAAGGATCTGGCTTACTTGCAATCAGCGAAGCATCTGAACCCTAGGCATGCCAGATGGTCATTGTTTTTTACCAGATTTAATTTTGTGGTCACTTATCGACCTGTCACAGCGGATGCTTTATCGTGTAGCTTTCTGGGGGATTCGGATGATCCTGCTCTGATGTTTGCTGATGGAGTGGTGGTATCTGCTCTTTATCCCGAACTAGAGGCGGAAGTGTTGGAGGCTCAAGGTGGGGTTGTTTGTTCCTTCAAGACTTCGACATAAGGCCCTAAATGTGAATGCAAATAAATACTAACAATCAGGATGTAATGGGACACTGAAAAAGGCATTTGCTAGATCAATCTGTGAAACATGCGGCTGTAGACGGGACTTGTGATAACAAAGTGTGTGGATTTGGGACTATAGGGGTCTGCAAAACTGTTACTTTGTTCACTTCCCGGAGGTCATGGACCATATTATAACTGACTGATTGTCCTTTTACTGGTTTCTTCTTTACTGGGAACAAAGCGTTATTTGCAGGGGATACAATTTTTATCAATACCCCTGCCAGAAGAAAAGCATCTATCTGACAAGCTACAGCCGCCTCTTGTGCGTGGCTAAGCGGGTACTGCTTTACCTGGGGAGGCTGAGAACCGGGTTTGAGGTGATCATCACTGGGGTTACTAGCATCCTCCCTATGTCCGTTTTAGACACAGTCCATAGTTCTGGAGGTACTATCTGAAGTGCCTCCAGATCTATAGAACTTTGCTCAACAGCTACTGGGTCTGACATAGTTACAAAAGCTATTAATGGGCATAATATTTCATCGGGAGCCTCAAAGTCTACTCTGGTAGTGCCATCTGGATAAAAAATGTATATGGGCTCCCAGGGCTTGTAGAACGTCAGTCCCCAAGAGTGGCTCTGGTAAATTTTCTTGACAATTAATTGGGTGACCACTGTACTATCCTTGACTTTTAGCTTTACAGGTTCAGACTCACATATGTATATGGTTTCCCCAGGGAATCCTACTGCCGGCACATGCCAGGGGAAAAATTGATGAGGTTGAAGGAAGGACTGGTCTACCACCGTTTTGGCTGCCCCCGTGTTGACTAAAAAGGGTACTGCTTTCTTATTATCTACGGACACAGGTACATGCAGTTGAATCCCTACTTCCTTGGTTTTAGTGAGGAGTACCGAAACGGGGTTGCCTGTTTCCTAATGGGTGTTGCCTTGCAGACCACACTTGTCTGCCTGACTACTAGTCTGTCCTGCACCATTGTTCCGTTGTTGCCGTGGGGCACGGCAATATCTTCTGTCACAGCAATATGTCCTGGCTTCCCACAGTTATAGCACTTAAAGTCCTTAAAGGGTTTGCGGCCAGCTTCCTGACCTACAAATTTTACTGTAACCTTCCTCATGTCTAATTCCAAACCTTAATTTACTAATTACTACAGAAAATGTATCTTGCATTATTTCACTGTTGTCAGGCCTTTGACTGATGTGACTAGGAAGGGTGTGGACTTCTCAGTCTGGTCAGAAGAGGCATAACAGGCTTTTTCTGCAAAAAAGGAATGTTTTGCTTCCGCTCCCATTCTGGTGCAACTCGATATGTCTGACCCTTCATTGTGGAGGTTGACGCATCAGAAGTGGGAGTCGGAGCAGTTTTGTCGCAGGGTCCCTCTCCTGGCAAATGGTGCCCTTGTGCTTTTTTTTCAAAGAAACTCTGTGCTGCTGAAAGAAATTATGATGTTGGGAATAGAGAGTTGCTGGCCATTAAATTGGCCTTTGAAGAATGGCCCCATTGGCTAGAAGGAGCGATTCATCTGATTACGGTAATTACGGACCATAAGGATCTGGCTTACTTGCAATCAGCGAAGCAATTGAACCCTAGGCATGCCAGATGGTCATTGTTTTTTACCAGATTTAATTTTGTGGTCACTTATCGACCTGTCAAAGCGGATGCTTTATCGTGTAGCTTTCCGGGGGGGGATTCGGAGGATCCTGCTCTGATGTTTGCTGATGGAGTGGTGGTATCTGCTCTTTATCCCGAACTGGAGGCGGAAGTGTTGGAGGCTCAAGGTGGGGTTGTTTGTTCCTTCAAGACTTCGACATAAGGTGTTTCAGGAACATTATGATACTGTCCTTGCGGCACACCCTGGGAGTAGATCCACCGTGGATCTTATTTCCCAGTGACTTTATCACTGAGATTTTGGTGGTGGTGGACCGCTTCAGTAAGATGGCTCACTTTATATCATTATCAGGTTTGCCCAATGCTAAAACTCTCGCTCAAATGTTTATTGATAACTTTGTGAGATTACACGGCATCCCCTCTGATGTGGTGTCTGATAGGGGGATGCAATTTGTTTCCAGGTTTTGGAAGGCATTCTGTACTTGTCTGGGAGTTTAGTTGTCTTTCTCTTCGGCTTTCCATCCTCAGTCGAATGGACAAACTGAGCTCATTAACCAAAAACTGGAAACTTATTTGAGGTGTTTTGACGCCGAGAATAAGGAGGAGTGGTCTTCATTTTTGTCCTTGGCTGAGTTTGCCTTGAATAACCGTAGACAGGAGTCCACTGATAAGTCACCATTTTTTGGTGCATATGGGTTTCACCCTCAGTTTGTTACTTTCTCTTGGACTGAATCCTCTGGTATACCTGAAGAGGAGCGATTCTCTTCTTCATTGTCTTCTATCTGGCGGAAGATTCAAATTAATTTTAAGAAAATGGGCGAAAAATATAAACGGATGGCTGACAAGAAACGTATGACTGGTCAAGACCTGTGTGTGGGTTATTTGGTGTGGTTGTCCACCAAGAACATTAAATTGAAAGTACCCTCTTGGAAGTTGGGCACGATTTATTGGTCCTTACAAAATCTCAGCCATTATTAATCTGGTTGCGTTTTGTCTGGATTTTCCGCAGGTCTTGAAGATCCATTATGTGTTTCACAGGCCTTTGTTGAAGAACTATGTGGAACCTGCTGAACCATCTCCTTTGCCACCTCCTCCTGTCTTGGTAGATGTTAATCTGGAGTTTCAGATCTCCAGAATAGTCAACTCGCGTATTCTTTGTGCTCCCTTCAGTACCTGGTACATTGGAAAGAATTCGATCCTGAAGAAAGAATGTGGGTTTCGGCGACCGATGTCAATGCTAGTCGCCTTGTGAAAGCCTTTCACAGGGCACACCCGGATAAGGTTGGTCCTGGGTGCCCGGAGGTCACCCGTAGAAGGGGGGTACTGTCACTGCCTGCGCTGTGAGAGGCCTGAGCAGATCTGATAGACTCACGTGCAGCAAGTCTATCTGACAGATCTTTCTCTTTTTCCTTGCTGTTTGTTGTGGGCAGGATCCCACCTCTCCACATGTTCTACACATTAGCTGTTTAGTGGCTCTATTTACACCTGCCTCTCACTGCAGCCCTTGCGGTTTATATTTCCTCCGGCAGTTCTCAGCTAGTGTTTGGTGGATCTCCTGCTCCTCGTCCATCTAAATCTAAGTCCTTCTTCCTTCCCGTTTGTTGTGTGTTATGACTAGGCCTCAGGGTGACGCTGGTTCCTTCACGGTGGAAGGAACCAGTTGTCTTTCTCCTGTTCCCTAGCTGGGGGTTTGTTTTAGTTTCAGCAGGACTTAGGTTCCAGCACATAAGTACTTTCACCTTTAGGATTTGCTCATGCTGTCAGTAGTCAGAGAAAGGCTCAGGGATTGTCTGGTGGTGACCTTTCCCTCTTTCCTAGCTTTGGAGCCTAGTCTGGTGTTTTATTACTGTTGTTGTATTTGGCTTTCTTCCCTTCCCTCACCTACCGTGACAGGAAGTGAAGCAAACACTTTTTTATACATGTGTTCCAACCTTTTTGTGAGGGCCTGTACATAGCTGTCAAGGCTGTCATTGTTCATCTGCAACTGCTGGGGGAAGTATAATCCTAACCTGGGGGCACTTACAAACAGAATTTCAAATGGGGACAACCCTTTCTTCTTGTATAGGGAAGTCCTTACCCCTAATGCTTGCAAAACTTCCCTCATCACCTCACCTGTGAAATGAGAACCTCTATCTGACTCAATAACCTCAGGAACACCATACCTGCATATCAGTTCACTGACCAATTTCTTTGCCATATTCTTGGTATTTGCTCTGGCTACTAGAAAGGCTTCCAGCCAACTTGAAAAGAGATCAACACACACAAGAACAAACTCATACACTCCTACCTTTGGTAGTTGTATGTAGTCTATCTGCAGTCTCTTAAATGGGTAAAATGGCCTCAGGGTGTGCTTGCTTGGAGTCTTCACCACTTGACCAGGATTGTTCAATGCACAGACCATACAACCTTGTGTGAATCGAGCTATTACTGTAGAGAATCCTGGAGAAATCCACCACTTACAATTAACCACACTTACCATGGCATCTTTTGACAGGTGTGTGGGCGCATGGGCCTCCTGAGCCACAGCTGGGTACAGAGAGCATGGTAGACAAGTTCTGTCTTTATTTTTCCATACTCTTTTGTCATCTGGCCTAGCCCCTTATTTAGTCTATGGTTCTTTTTCTTCAGACGGGGCTTGTTCAAACAACTTAGTCAGAGTGTCTTTAGATATATCCACAGGCTTTAAGGCTCTTACCGGGGTAGCATCAGCATTTAGTGGCTGAAGCAAAGCTTGTTTGGCTGCCTTGTTGGCTCTGTCATTGCCTTTTGCCTCCACCGTGGTACACCTTGTGTGAGCCTTTACCTTCATAATAGCAACTTCTTCTGGCAACAGTAAAGAGTTCATCAGTTCAAGCACAGAGTCTTTGTTTTTAATGGGCTGACCTGCAGAAGTTAAAAAGACTCTAGCCCGCCATATGGGTTCATAGTCATGTGCAATACCAAAAGCATACCTTGAATCCATGTAGATGTTCACCTTTTTCCCCTCGGCTAATTTACATGCCTCAGTGAGTGCCTTCAGGTCTGCCTCCTGCGCAGACATGTGTGGAGGGAATGCTTCAGCAATGAATACCTCATGCTGTGTGACCACTGCATATCCAGTGTGGAACCGGCCGTCCTCTCCCATAATCCTACTGCCATCTACAAAATACTCAAGATCAGGGTTATCAAGAGGTTTTTTATGCACATGAGAAAATCCAAAAGTTTCTTGTTGCATCAATTGTATATAATCATGAGGATAATTTTCAGCTAAATTAGACAAAAGGCTACCTGTGCTACCCTCCCGCATTTCTGAATCTGTGATTGGTAACAAAGTAGCAGGATTCAGAGTAGTACATCTTTTGAAAGAAATATTGTCTGGCATAAGTAATGCACATTGGAGTCTGAGTTGTCTAGCCATAGACATATGTTTTGGTTGCACCTGGGTGAGAATGCCCTGTATGTTATTAGGTGTTTGCACAACTACCAGGTAGTCCAACACTATTTCTGAGGCTCTTTCAATCATTGCCTGCACTGCCGCGACTGCCCTGATGCAGGAGGGAGCACCGCAAGCAACAAGGTCTAACCTAGCTGAAAAGTATGCCACTGGGCGCTAGCGGTCACCATGTTTCTGAGTACGCACAGCAGTACTATGCCCCTGCATTTCAGAACAGAACAGGTTAAATTCCTCATCATACTTTGGAATGCCTAATGCAGGGGCTGACAGGATACACAGTTTGAGTGTATGAAAATTACTCACAGCCTCCTCTGTGAGGCAGAATGGATCAGACACTAGACAATCATTTAAAGGTTCCATCAACATAGAAGCTTGTCTGATCCATGGGTGACAATATGACACAAGCCCTAAAAAAAACTTTGGGAACTTTTCCTCTTTCCTTTCTGGATCATCTGCGCACAGGAGCAGATCATCCACATACTGAAGGAGTATCACTGATTCAGGAGGCATCCAATTAGTGAGAACAGATTGCAAAGCCTGTGTTCACCTTGGGGCAAAACAGTCCAGGTATACTGATTACCCCTAAATGTGAACGCAGATAAATACTAACAATCAGGATATAATGGGACACTGAAAAAGGCATTTGCTAGATCAATCACTGTGAAACATGCGGCTGTAGACGGGACTTGTGATAACAAAGTGTGTGGATTTGGGACTATAGGAGTCTGCAAAACTGTTACTTTGTTCACTGACCATGGACCATATTATAACTGACTGATTTTCCTTTTACTGGTTTCTTCTTTACTGGGAACAAAGCGTTATTTGCAGGGGATACAATTTTTATCAATACCCCTGCCAGAAGAAAAGCGTCTATCTAACAAGCTACAGCCGCCTCTTGTGTGTGGCTAAGCGGGTACTGCTTCACCTGGGGAGGCTGAGAACCGGGTTTAAGGTGAACCATCACTGGGGTTACTGGCATCCTCCCTATGTCTGTTTTAGACACAGCTCATAGTTCTGGAGGTACTATCTGAAGTGCATCCAGATCCATAGAACTTTGCTCAACACCTACTGGGTCTGATATAGTTACAGAAGCTATTAATGGGCATAATCTTTCATCGGGAGCCTCAAAGTCTACTCTGGTAGTGCCATCTGGATAAAAAAATGTATATGGGCTTCCAGGGCTTGTAGAACATCAGTCCCCAAGAGTGGCTCTGGTAAATTTTCTTGACAATTAATTGGGTGACCACTGTACTATCCTTGACTTTTAGCTTTACAGGTTCAGACTCACGTATGTATATGGCTTCCCCAGGGAATCCTACTGCCGTCACATGCCAGAGGAAAAATTGATGGGGTTGAAGAAAGGACTGGTCTACCACCGTTTTGGCTGCCCCCGTGTCAACCAAAAAGGGTACTGCTTTCTTTTTATCTACGGACACAGGTACATGCAGTTGAATCCCTACTTCCTTGGTTTTAGTGAGCAGTACCGACACAGGGTTGCCTGTTTCCTAATGGGTGTTGCCTTGCAGACCAGACTTGTCTGCCTGACCACTAGTCTGTCTTGCACCATTGTTCTGTTGTTGCCATGGGGCATGGCAATATCTTCTGTCACAGCGATATGTCCTGGCTTCCCACAGTTATAGCACTTAAAGTCCTTGAAGAGTTTGCGGCCAGCATCCTGATCTACAAATTTAACTGTGACCTTCCTCATGTCTAATTACAGTCTTTGGCAGCAGCATTAAGGCTGGGGTAACGGTGTAACTTGCCATTCAGATTTGAACGCCTTCAACTTAGCTTGGAAGGCCGGCCTGAGCCCCTCCATTAAGGCACAAGTTAACAACATTTCCCCCATTTGGCCTGCCTGATTCCACCCCATGTCGGTCCATACAGTCCTAAGTCCAGCTGCATAAGTCTCCACTGTTTCATGTGGTCCCTGGATTACATCTTTCAGGCTCCTAGCACTCTCATTTTACTTGTTCTGAGCCCACTCCATAAATAACTGACAAAATTAAGTTCCTGACAGTAAAGTACGTTCCCGGTCGTCTTGCGTCTGGTCACCAGGTCTTCGTGCGTGTTCTGTTAAGAAAGTGTCAACTAACTGATATTAGGATCCCTCTAACTTTAGTAACATAAGATCTTTTAAGTCTGCCCAAGTGGCTCTGAAGGTAGACTGAATCTGTTGCAACATCCTAGCAGTCGGCATAGGTCTTGTCATTGGGTCAGGTAGTCTGTCTAAAAGTCCCAATTGGTCTTTGGGACTCCAAGGACAATGCTCAGTCATGACATCTAGTCCCTGGAGAACCGGCAGTTGTACAACAGGCTGTCCATTGTCCAGGGCAGCTTGTTCCTGGTCTGGGGCAGCCACCTGCTGCTGCCTTTGGTATTGACTACAGGTCAAAACGGGATATATTCCTGCTAGTCTAAGCCTGGGTGTTCCACATCTATGTCCAATCAGGGTTCTGTGTTCCACAGGCCCTACATGTCCACCCTTGTGGACCAAATATGTGTTGTCTGCATGTTGAAGGAGGTGTGTTGGGGTGAGGGGGGGAGGTCTATAGTTGCTGTCAAGTTTTTTTTTGTCCATATAGTCAGTCTCCTGTTTTAATTTATATACAGTCATGTGAAAAAATTAGGACACCCTTTGAAAGCATGTGGTTTTTTGTAACATTTTTAATAAATGGTTATTTCATCTCCGTTTCAACAATACAGAGAGATTAAAGTAATCCGACTAAACAAAGAAAACTGAAGAAAAGTATTTTCACGATCTTCTGTAAATGTCATTCTACAAAAATGCCTATTCTAACTGAGGAAAAAGATAGGACACCCTTGCCCCTAATAGCGAGTGTTACCTCCTTTGGCTGAAATAACTGCAGTGAGACGGTTCTTGTAGCCATCTACCAGTCTTCGACATCGGTCTGAGGAAATTTTACCCCACTCCTCAATGCAGAACTTTTTCAGCTGTGAGATGTTTGAGGGGTTTTTGCACGTACAGCCCTTTTCAAGTCACCCCACAGCATCTCAATGGGATTCAAATCTGACTTTGACTTGGCCATTCCAGGACTCTCCATTTCTTCTTTTTCAGCCAATCTTTGGTTGATTTACTAGTATGTTTTGGGTCATTGTCATGTTGCATGGTCCAGTTCCGCTTCAGCTTTAATTTTCTAACTGATGGTCTCACATGTTCTTCAAGCACCTTCTGATACACAGTAGAATTCATCGTGGATTCTATGATGGTGAGCTGACCAGGTCCTGCTGCAGCAAAGCAGCCCCAAACCATGACACTTCCACCTCCATGCTTCACAGTTGGTATGAGGTTCTTTTCTTGGAATGCTGTGTTTGGTTTACGCCAAACATGTCCTCTGCTGTTGTGTCCAAATAATTCAATTTTGGACTCATCTGTCCAAAGAACATTATTCCAGAAGTCCTGGTCTTTGTCAACTTTATCTCTGGCAAATGTCAGTCTGGCCTCGATGTTTCTCTTGGAAAGCAAAGGTTTCCTCCTTGCACACCTCCCATGCAAGTTAAACTTGTACAGTCTCTTTCTGATTGTAGAGGCATGTACTTCTACATCAACAGTAGCCAGAGCCTGCTGTAGTTCTCGAGATGACACTTTAGGTTTTTGGAGACCTCTTTTAGCATCTTGCGGTCTGCTCTTGGGGTGAACTTGCTGGGGCGACCAGTCCTGGGCATGTTGGCAGTTGTTTTGAAAGCCCTCCACTTGTAGACTATCTTCCGGACAGTGGAATGGCTGATTTCAAAATCTTTTGAGATCTTTTTAAATCCCTTCCCAGACTCATAGGCTGCTACAATCTTTTTCTGAAGTCCTCTGACAGCTCTTTTGCTCTCACCATGGTGCTCACTCACTTCAACAGTCAGGAGCACACCAAACTAAATGTCTGAGGTTTAAATAGGGCAAGCCTCATTCAACATGCAGAGTAACGATCTACTAATTATGTGCACCTGGTGTGATATACCTGTGTGAGATCTGAGCCAATTTAAGAGGGAATACATGTGAGGGTGTCCTATCTTTTTCCTCAGTTAGAATAGGCATTTTTGTAGAATGACATTTACAGAAGATCTTGAAAAGACTTTTCTTCAGTTTTCTTTGTTTAGTTGGATTACTTTAATCTCTCTGTATTGTTGAAACGGAGATGAAATAACCATTTATTAAAAATGTTACAAAAAACCACATGCTTTCAAAGGGTGTCCTAATTTTTTCACATGACTGTAAGAGTCTTCCTTTGATCACTTCCCCTCTCCATCCCTCTGTCTCTGTTCCATGTTCAACTTTAATCCACATATCAACAAGTCCTTCACATCCTTGATCCTCAATCCAGCCACTATGGGTTTGCCTAAATCTTTCCCAGACTTCGAGATTCAAATTACCATGTTTCATAACTGCCTTTTTCAACACTTTATGAACATTCCTTAACCCGTCTTTTCCTCCCCTTTCTTCAACTAGAATATTTGCTGTCTTGTAACCCTCTGGGATACTAAGGTTGTTTCTCATGTCTATTATATCCTGTTACTTTATGTCAAACAATATCAACAACAATGTCAGAAAATTAGTTCAGACATCTGTTTTTATCTTCAGTTTCCTTAGAGTTTCCTCACTATATCTACCTTGTGTACTCTATCCCAAAGTAAGTTCTGCAATCAAGATTCAACACCCTAACATGGGGTTCCAAATTTCTTGATTACCCTTCCTGGCATTAATAGTAATTCTCCATAAGACATAAAGAAGAAAACAGACATATATCAGTACTCCAAGAGTTAAACCGACAAGTTTCCAATCCTCAGGAACATCCATACTGTCCTTACCCAATAATCATTGAAATATTATCTTCTCAGAGTTCTTTGTTAAAAACAGGCTGGACTATAAATCAGCTTTTTAGACTACAAGTTCACACCGATTTGGACAGACAGGAGATAAGGCACAGATTTTAGTAAGATAAAGTCTCTTACCTTGCAGCACTGCTTTAAGTGAAGCAGTACGTCCTCTAACCGTCTGACCGTGGTTCTCGGGGTGTCGAGGGAGAGCCGATTAGTCCAACCCCACGTTGGGCACCAATAATTTTGTTGGGGAAATTACCCCTGCGTCTATGATTATCGGGTTCAAATTAAAGAAAGTCTTATGTGTACACAAAGAGAAAACTGATTCAGACAAGATAGCTGGATCAAGTGATCTGTCTATTGTAAGGTAAATGTCAGTCTTATATCTGCATTATTGGCAGACGTCCAGTAGCCGTGGGCGTCACATAGCTAGAGCGAAAACCACAAAAACAGAGAAGCAAGACATTTTCTTATCAGTAAAAGGATGTGAAGCTAAGAAGCAAAAATTTATATTCTGACTCTAATCAGACCCCCAAGCCCCATCAGCCACTGCTCTCTTGCACCTGCATGAAGCTGTCCTCTCATTGAACTCTGGTTTAGAGATACAAAATGGATTCCTATCTACCACAAACCCACTGTGCCATGTGTCCCACTGCCTCTAAGGGCATTGTCTAAGTGAACCCCTTGATTCTTCACAGTACCCCTGGTGGTGGGTATAGACTTTCCCAAGGGGTACACCAGGTCTCTACCTCTTACGCAATAAGGAAAAGGAACCCATATGTTTGTGTGAATGAGCCCTTAGTCTTTATAAGTTGCAATCTGATGATCTGAAGTTTTCAAAATATAAAAAAAATTAAGATTTGGATTTACACTGCCTAAATCTCTTTATTAGAAAGTAAGGTCACTTTAAATTATTTGTGGGGGGCTCAATTTTCCTACTCTTCCTAGGGAACCAAAAGAACCAAAATACCTCGTCTTGGTCCTGCTGAGAAGGGTGTTTTTTTTGGTGATATTTCAGAAGCTGCTATAGACTTTGTTCCAGGCCGCAATCGAGTTAATCAGTTTCTGTAGATCTTTTTTCCTAGCAAAGTTCATATATGAGTAAATGGATGACAGAAAAAGTATTTGCAAGCATGAGAGGCTAGAAAACAGAATCAAACTATCTGTTATATTAAAGTAGTCACCTCTCCTGACTACTTGCATTCCCCATGCATTCCTACAGATGTTAACGGTCACACTTGGTGAGCTATCACATCTAGTTAACGCATCACGACTGTGACTGTTAACTCGGCTACATCTGTAATTCTGGAGAATCTATTCTTATGACTCTTTGTTCCTGTACTATTCCTGCTAGAAGTTTACAAATAAATTGGCAGCAGTCTGCAGTAAAGGAACTGCTGATTGTTACCAGTAGTGGGTGTGTCTGACTCTGTCCAATAAACTCTGCTGGTGTCAAGCTTTATCAGTGCTTTGGTCAGTGATTTCCATCAGAGTTTGTGAGCCAAAACCAGGATTTGAAACTCCACAGACATAAGGCATAAGGGAAAGATCTGCACATGTTCAGTGTTTAGAGCCGCACCCAGGGCCATGGCTACCGTTAGGCGAACTAGGCGTTCTCCTAGGGCGCCGGCCTGCTGGGGGCGCCCTGGTGGGCTCCCCCTGTCTGGGGCTGCAGTGCTGGGCGAGCGGCTCTTGAGCCACTCCCAGCGCCATTACAGGGGGGTCAGGAGGTGGAGGTCCTTCTTAAATATGGCAGAGCAGGCACCTGCTTACCCTGATGGCAGGTGCCTGCTCTGCCAGTAAATTACCTGAGCAGAGGAGGCGGGCGGCAAGGGAGGCTGTTCTAGCAGCTCCCCACTCCTCACTTGCGCGCCCTCTGTGATGCCGGGAGCCGGAATATGACGTCATTCCGGCCCCAGCATACTAAACGGTGTGCTGGAGGACAGAGGAGCTGCACCACACTGGACCCCAGGGAGGTGAGTGTCTGCCTGTGTGTGTGTGTCTGTCAGTGAGTGAGTGTATGTCTGTCAGTGAGTGTATGTCTGCCTGTCATTGAGTGTATGTGTGTCTGTCATTGAGTGAGTGTGTGTATGTCAGTGAGTGTGTATGCCTGTCTGTCAGTGAGT
Source organism: Bufotes viridis (assembly GCA_033119425.1). Taxonomy (NCBI): domain Eukaryota; kingdom Metazoa; phylum Chordata; class Amphibia; order Anura; family Bufonidae; genus Bufotes; species Bufotes viridis. The sequence goes on along the minus strand of CM065597.1, from coordinate 103,156,127 downwards.
ATCTGAGTGATTGTATGTCTGTCAGTGTGTGTCGTTCAGTGAGTGTGTGCGTGTCTGTCAGTGTGTGCGTGTCTGTCAGTGTTTGCGTGTCTGTCAGTGCGTGCGTGTCTGTCTGTCAGTGTGTGCGTGTCTGTCAGTGTGTGCGTGTCTGTCAGTGAGTGAGTGACATGGCGGGGGGGCGGCAAAATGGATCTTTGCCTAGGGCAGCAAAAATCCTTTCACCGGCCCTGGCCGCACCTGGTTTTAGCTCACAATCACTGATGGAAATCACTGATCAAACACTGACTGTGTGAATAAGGGCTCATGCACACAAACATCATTCGGACCCATTCAGTTCAATGGGGCTGCAAAAGATGCATACAGCATTCCTTGTGCTGTCCACATCCGTGGCTCCATTCCGTTGGGCTGGCAAGAATAGGCATTTCTATTATGGGCAGCCTGTTCTGTAAATTGCAGAACGCAAGTTGCGGACCGCAAAATAAACATGTCACATTCGTGTGCATGAGCCCTAAGTCATCAGATTGTGCAGGGACCCCCCCAACTGGTAACACCCTCTGTACCTTTACTGCAAGCTGCTGGCAATTAATTTATAACTTCTAGCAGGAATAATTAAGGAATGGCACAACATACAGTCATAAGAATAGATGCTCCATTATTGTTATTACATGAGAAATACAAGTAGTTACTACAAAAGATATGTCTGAAGGTGACTGGTCTTCTTTAACCCCCTAAAGGACACAGGGCGTATGGGTACGACCTAATGTCCGAGTCATTAAGGACACAGGGCGTACCCATACGTCCTGAATAAAATCTGATGTAAAAAAACAAAATATCGCAATAGAAACATGATTCCTGCTGCGATCGTGCGATGGGGGCCCCCGTATCGGAGATCGCTGCAAACCGCAGGTCAATTCGATCCTCTGCCTACCCCCCCCCGCTCAATTTCAGGATGGCTGAGCTTAGCAAGCAGAGTGCCAGCACATTGCTGACACTCTGCTTGTAACGACTGACATCCGTGCAGGCATGGATGTCAGCCTTTTAACCCCTTCCATGCCGTGGTCCGTAGGGACCGCTGTATGGAAGGGGTTAAGAGGGAGGGAGCTGCTGTGGGGGGCTGATGTGCCAGGTGCAGCCCCCCTAGCTCCAGTCCCCAGCTTCCCTCCCTCCCCATCCTCCGCTGCTCTGTTATAGCAGCGGAGGAGGGTAACCATGGCCACAGGACGCCTTCAAAGGCATCCTGCTTGCCATGGTAACAGAACTCTGATCAGACTTTTGCTAAAAGCAAAAGTCTGATCAGACTAAGTGTCAAGTAAAAAATACAGTACAGTACATTATATAATGTACTGTACTGTATTATACAGACACCAGATCCACTGGATCTTTAAGAACCAAGTAGATCTGGGTCAAAAAAAATGTAAAAAATGTGAAATGAGGTAAAAATATAAAAACACATTTATCACTAATAAAAATTAAAAAAATAAAATACACTACACATGTTATATATTACCACGTCCGTAACAACCCGATCTATAAAATGAGTTTGTTACTTTCCCCACACGATATTCCCCTATGATATAATTGAAATTTTGCCCACCTCACTTCCCAAAAAAGTTAATAAAAGTGATCAAAAAAGTTGTATCTACACCCAAATGGTACTAATCAAACCGTCACTGCGTCCCACAAAAAATGATACCTTACCTAAGAAAATCGCATAAAAAATTTAAAAAATTATGGCTCTCAGGCTATGCAGACATTAAACATGATTTTTTTTTTTGTTTCAAAAATATGATAGTGTAAAACCTAAATAAATAAATATAAAGTAGACATATTATGTATCGCCACGTCCGTAAGAACCTGAACTATAAAAATAACACATGACCTAACCCCTCAGGTGAGCAACGCAAAAAATAGAAAAATGTGTCAAAAGCCATTTTCTGTCACTTTACATCACAAAATGTCTAATAGCAAGCGATCAAAAAGTCATATGCACTCCAAAATAGTGCCAATAAAACTGTCATCTCATCCCGCAAAAATATTTACCCTACTTAAGAAAATCGCCCACAAAATAAAAAAATTATGGGTCTTAGGCTATGCAGACACTAAAACATGATTTTTTTTTTGTTATAAAAATTATATGATTGTGTAAAACCTAAATAAATAAATGAAAAGTAGACATATTATGTATCGCCGCATCCGTAAGAACCTGATCTATGAAAAATAACACATGACCTAACCCCTCAGATGAACACAGTCACAAAAATAAAATAACGGTCCCAAAACAGTAATTTTTTCCAAATTTTCCATTTTAATAATTTTTTTACGGTAACAACACAAGGGTTAACAGTCAAACAAAAGTCTATATTTATTGCCCTGATTCTGTAGTTTACAGAAACACCCCATATGTGGTCGTAAACTGCTGTATGGCCAAACGGCAGGGCACAGAATGAAAGGAATGCCATATGGTTTTTGGAAGGCAGATTTTGCCGGACTGGTTTTTCAAATGTCCCATTTGATGCCCCCCTGATGCTCCCCTAGAGTAGAAACTCCATGAAAGTGACCCCATATAAGAAACTACACCCCTCAAGGTATTTAAAACTGATTTTACAAACTTTGTTAACCCTTTAGGAGTTCCTCAAGAGTTTATGGCAAATGGAGATGCAATTTCAGAATTTCTATTTTTTATTACCTTGTCTCACAAAAATGTATTATAGAGCAACCAAAAATCATATGTACCCTAAAAATAATACCACCAAAACTGCCATCTTATCCAGTAGTTTCCAAAATGGGGTAACTTTTTTGGAGTTTCTACTCTAGGAGCTCACCGGGGGCTTGAAATGGGCCATGGTGTAAATAAACCAGTCCGTCAAAATTTGCCTTCCAAAAACCATATGGCGTTCCATTCCTTCTATGCCCTTCCGTTTGGCGATACAGCAGTTTACAACCACATTTGGGGTGTTTCTGCAAACTACAGAATCAGGTCAATAAATATTGGGTTATGTTTGGCTGTTAACCCTTGCTTTGTTCCTGGAAAAAATGGATTCAAATGGAAAATTTGCCAAAAACATCGAAATTCTGAAATTTTATGTCCATTTGCCATGAACTCTTGTGGAACACCTAAAGGGTTAACAAGGTTTGTAAAATCAGTTTTGGATACTTTGAGAGGTGTAGTTTCTAGAATGGGGTCATTTTTGGTCAGTGTCTTTTATGTAAGCCTCACAAAGTGACTTCAGACCTGAACTGATCCTTAAAAAGTGGGTTTTTAAAATTTTAAAATCGCATTCCCAAAATGATCCAAACATGAAGTAGAGATTTGAGGAATGTAAAGTAATAACTATTTTTGGAGGTATTACTATGTATTATAGAAGTGGAGAAATTTTTGGTAAATTTTGTATTTTTTTAAACAAAAAAATGAACTTTTTTGACAAAATGTTACCAGTGTCATGAAGTACAATATGTGACGAAAAAACAATCTCAGAATGGGCTGAATAAGTAAAAGCGTTTTAAAGTTATCACCACATAAAGTGACACTGGTCAGATTTGCAAAAAATGGCCTGGTCCTTAAGGTAAAATAGGGCCATGTCCTTAAGGGGTTAAATGTATATGTCACTGTTAGTAAGGTTACATTTACATGGCATCATAACAGGTGCCAATTGATAAGTAACAAGTCAGTTTGAGCTCTTTGGTGGCACACAGTGCACTTCTGAGATGGATTCAGGATGCAGTTTTCAATTTAGCCAGTTTGGCAGCCTCGTTAATCCCTGGTATTCTGCATAGTGGGAATGATTTAATTAAATTAATCTTGCTACATTAAAAAACTGAATCCTGTATTCATGTCAAAACTGCACTGTGTGCCAGCACCCATTTGAATCAGCCTTAGGCCTCTTTCATACGGGCGTCATGTTTGACGCCCGGATAAGAGGCGGGTGCGTTGAGGTAAAATGCACGATTTTTCCGCGCGAGTGCAAAGCGTTATAATGCGTTTTGCACGCGCGTGCGAAAAATCGGCATGTTTGGTACCCAGACCCGAAGCCAGACTTCATCACTGAAGTCCGGTTTCGGTTTGAGTATTCTGTATATTTTATTATTTTCCCTTATAACATAATTATAAAGGAAAATAATAGCATTCTCAATAGAGAATGCAAAGTAAAAAGGGCAATAGAGGGTTAAAAGTAATAAAAAAATTAACTCACCTCCTCCATTTGATCGCGTAGCTGTCGGTCTCCTGTTCTGTCTTCAGCAGGAGGGGGATGAAGGACCTTCAGTGACATCACTGGGTCACATGGTCCAATCACCAGCTTCAGGTGATTGGACCATGTGACCAGTGACGTCACTGAAGGTCCTTCACCCTCCTGCTGAACACAGAGCAGGAGACCCGGCTGCCAGCGATCAAATGGAGGAGGTGAGTTCATTTTTTAAATATTTTTAACCCTCTATTGCCCTTTTTACTTTGCATTCTCTATTGAGAATGCTATTATTTTCCTTAATAACTATGTTATAAAGGAAAAGAATAAAGATCGGGTTCCTATCCCGATCGTCTCCTAGCAACGATGCGGGGAAATCGCACCGCATCCGCACTTGCTTGCGGATGCTTGCGATTTTCCCGCAGCCCCATTCACTTCTATGGGGCCTGTGTTGCGTGAAAAACAGAATATAGAACATGCTGCGATTTTCACGCAACATAAAAGTGATGCGGGAAAATCACTGCTCAGGTACACAGCCCCATTGAAATCAATGGGTCTGGATTCAGTGCGGGTGCAATGCATTGCACCTGCGTGGAAATCACGCCCGTGTGAAAGGGGCCTTGGGGTCCCTTCACAAGTCCGTGAATGTGGTCCGCACCCGTTCCGCAATTCTTCGGAACGGGTGAGGACCCATTTATTTTCTATGGAGACAGAATGGATGCTGAGAGCACACTATGTGCTCTCCACATCCGCATATCCAGAACATGGCCCCGAACTTCCGGAAACACTGATGTGTGAATAAGGCATTACACAGGTCAATGCAGACTACTTGGCTGAACAATTGCCACAGCAATCATTTGTCCCTCATACAGTTTCATTATGTTAGTAGCACATCCTTCTAGATAATTATAGCAGTTGGAGTGGTAAGTTGTGTTCAGAAAGTGGCATTAAACAACAATGATATTTACCGTATATTTTTACCCATACATAATAATTAGGAATGTTTATCTACACAAAAAAAACGTAATTATCTATTATCTTCCAATTCCACTTACACATCTTTCCACTCTCCCATATATTACTGCTATAAGCCTGTATGGTATTATTAATCCTCACCATTAAGGCTCATGCACACAAACGTATTTTATATCCATGTCTGTTCCGTTTTTTGTGGAGTGTATGCGGAACCATTCACTTCAATGGGTCTGCAAAAAAAAACGCAAGGTACTCCGTGTGCATTCCGTTTCCGCATGTCCGTATTTCCGTTCAGCATAAAAATAGAACATGTCCTATTATTGTCTGCATTATGGACAAGGATAGGACTGTTCTATTAGGGACCAGCAGTTCCGTTACGCAAAAAATACGGAATGCACACGGAGGTCATCCGTATTTCTTGCGGATCTGTTTTTTGCAGACCGCAAAATACATACGGTGGTGTGCATGAGGAAGTGGAATGCACCCCAAGTTGTCACTTCAGGTTCTCCCCCCCTGGGTCCCCAAAACAGCCTTTGGAGGAGAGGGGGAAAAAATATATATATTACCAAGCTGGACCCCACAATATACATTTGTGGATTTCTTAGTTTTCTGGGAAGCTTTTGGATTTGTTCTAGATAGGAAGTGGAAGGCCACCTCTGACCCATAGGCCAACACGTGTTTTAACCATTACAGGACCGCCTAACGCACGGATGCGTCCGGCCGGCGGTCCTGTAGCTCTGGTTGGACGCATCCGTGCGTTATCTCGCGAGACGCGAGATTTCCTGCGTTCACAGTGCCGCGCGTCTCACCAGTTCTACTGCAGCCTGCCAGCGATGATCAATCGCTGGCAGGCTGTAGATGCGAAATAAATCGCATCAAAGTGGTATATCAGACGCTGTTTTGTTAACAGCGTCTGATATACCTGCTACCTGGTCCTCTGGTGGTCCCATTTGCTGGGATCGACCACCAGAGGACCAGGTAGCTATGTAAAGTTGCACCAAACACTACACTACCCCCCCTCATCACTTATTAACCCCTTGTTAACCCCTTGATCACCCCATCTAGATTCCCTGATCACCCCCCTGTCATTGATCACACCCCTGTAAGGCTCCATTCAGACGTCCATATGTGTTTTGCGGATCCGTGTATCCACGGATCTGATCCACGGATCCACAGATCCTCAAAATACGGACACCGGCAATGTGCTTTCCGCATTTTGCAGATCCGCACATTGCCAGAACTATATAGAAAATGCCTTTTCTTGTCCGCAATTGCGGACTAGAATAGGAAATGTTCTATATTTTTGCGGAATGGAAGTGCAGACCCGGAAGTGAGGATCTGTAATTCCGGATCCGCGGATCCGTAATTCCGGATCCGCAGATCCGTAATTCTGGATCCGAGCGGGACAAAGTCTGTCCCCATAGAAATGAATGGGTCCGCAATTCCGTTCCGCAAACAGAATTTCGGACGTGTGAATGGGGCATAAGGGTCCCTTATCACCGCCAGTTAGTTAGCTACTTGTTAGGTAGTTAGCGCCCAGCCCACCGCACCGCAGTCACTGATTTTGGCAGAGATTTTTTCATCCACATTGATCGATGCGAATGAAAAAATCTGTGCCGTTAATTTTTTTTTTTTTCAGCCCAGAGGCTGAACGGAAAAAAAAAATCTCATTACCCGTATGCTCAATATAAGGAGAATCGCAGAAAGTCCTAATGCTGGCCATACGTGTAATGATTGCGGAGACCCTCAAATGCCAGGGCAGTACAAACACCTCGCAAGTGACCCCATTTTAGAAAGAAGACACCCCAAGATATTCCGTGAGGGGTATGGTGAGTTCATGTAAAATTTTATTTTTTGTCACAAGTTAGTGGAATATGAGACTTTGTAAAAAAAAAATAAAAAAAATATCAATTTCCGCTAACTTGTGCCAAAATTTTTTTTTTTTCTGTGAACTCGCCATGCCCCTCACGGAATACCTTGGGGTGTCTTCTTTCCAAAATAGGGTCACATGTGGGGTATTTATACTGCCCTGGCATTTTAGAGGTCCTAAAGCATGAGAATCCAAATGCATAAAAATGCCCTGTGAAATCCTAAAGGTACTCATGGGAATTTGGGCCCCTTTGCGCACCCAGGCTGCAAAAAAGTGTCACACATGTGGTATCGCCGTACTCAGGAGAAGTAGGGCAATGAGTTTTGGGGTGTATTTTTATATATACCCATACTTTATGTGAGAAATATCGCTGTAAACGACAGCTTTTTACATTTTTTTATACAAAGTTGTCAGTTTACAGAGATATTTCTCTCACCCAACATGGGTATATGTAAAAATACACCCCAAAACACATTTCCCTACTTCTCCTGAGTACGGCGATACCACATGAGTGACACTTGTTTGCAGCCTGGGTGCGCAAAGGGGCCCAAATTCCAACGAGTACCTTTAGGTTTTATATGGCTGCTCACAATTTAGCCCCACCCAAAATGCCAGAACAGTACAAACACCCCACAAATGACCCCATTTTGGAAAGAAGACACCGCAAGGTATTCACTGAGGGGCATAGTGAGTCCATGAAAAATTGAACTTTTTGTCAAAAGTTAGCGGAAAGGGAGACTTTGTGAGAAAAAACAATAAAAAATCAATTTCCGCTAACTTGTGCCAAAAAAAAAATCTTCTATGAACTCGCCATGCCCCTCACGGAATACCTTGGGGTGTCTTCTTTCCAAAATGGGGTCACATGTGGGGTATTTATACTGCCCTGGCATTTTAGGGGCCCTAAAGTGTGAGAAGAAAAATGCGTAAAAATGCCCTCCTAAAAGGTACTCATTGGAATTTGGGCCCCTTCGAGCATCTTGGCTGCAAAAAAGTGTCACACATGTGGTATCGCCGTACTCAGGAGAAGTAGGAAAATGTGTTTTGGGGTGTATTTTTACATATACCCATGCTGGGTGAGAGAAATATCTCTGTAAATTGACAACTTTGTATAAAAAAATTTAAAAAGTTGTCATTTACAGAGATATTTCTCACACAAAGTATGGGTATATATAAATATACACCTCAGAACACATTGCCCTACTTCTCCTGAGTACGGCGATACCACATGAGTGACACTTTTTTGCAGACAAGATGCGCAAAGGGGCCCTAAAACCAATGAGTACCTTTAGGATTTCACAGGGCATTTTTAGCGGAAATTGATATTTAATTTTTTTTTGTTTTTGTTTTTTACAAAGTCTCATATTCCACTAACTTGTGACAAAAAATAAAATTTTACATGAACTCACCATACCCCTCACGGAATACCTTGGGGTGTCTTCTTTCCACAATGGGGTCACATGTGTGGTATTTATACTGTCCTGGCATTTTAGGGGCCCCTAAAGCGTGAGAAGAAGTCTGGAATCCAAATGCGTAAAAATGCCCTGTGAAATCCTAAAGGTACTCATTGGAATTAGGGCCCCTTTGCGCACCCAGGCTGCAAAAAAGTGGCACACATGTGGTATCGCCGTACTCAGGAGAAGTAGGGCAATGAGTTTTGGGGTTTATTTTTATATATACCATACTTTGTGTGAGAAATATCTCTGTAAGCGACAACTTTTTAAAATTTTTATACAAAGTTGACAATTTACAGAGATATTTCTCTCACTCAGCATATCTATATGTAAAAATACACCCCAAAACACATTGCCCTACTTCTCTGAGTACTGGCGATACCACATGAGTGACACTCTTTGCAGCCTGGGTCGCAAAGGGGCCCAAATTCCAACGAGTACCTTTAGGTTTTACATGGCTGCTCACAATTTAGCCCCGCCCAAAATGCCAGAACAGTAAACACACCCCACAAATGACCCCATTTCGGAAAGTAGACACCCCAAGGTATTCACTGAGGGGCATAGTGAGTTCGTCTGAGATTTTTTTTTTTTTTGCCAGAAGTTAGCAGAAATGGAAACTTTATTATTTATTTTTTTTCCTCAGAAAGTGTCATTTTCCGCTAACTTGTGAAAAAAAATGAAATGATACATGAACTCATCATGCCCCTCCACAAATACTTTGGGGTGTCTTCTTTCTAAAATGGTGAAATTTGGGGGGTATTTATACTATCCTGACATTCTAGCACCTGAAGAAACATGACAGGTGCTCAGAAAGTCAGAGCTGCTTCAAAATGCCGAAATTCACTTTTTTGCCCCATAGTAAACGCTATAACTTTTACCCAAACCGATAAATATACACTTATTGGATTTTTTTTATCAAAGACATGTAGAACAATAAAGTTATAGAAAAATTTATATAGAAATGTATTTTTTTTTTTAAATTTTACAACAGAAAGTGAAAAATGTCATTTTTTTGCAAAAATTTCGGTCATTTTTGATTAATAGCAAAAAAAGTAAAAATGTCAGCCGCAATGAAATACCACCAAATGAAAGCTCTATTAGTGAGAAGAAAAGGAGGTAAAATTCATTTGGGTGGTAAGTTGCATGACGGAGCAATAAACGGTGAAAGTAGTGTAGTGCAGAATTGTAAAAAGTGGCCTGGTCATTAAGGGTGTTTAAGCTAGGGGGGCTGAGGTGGTTAATGGGACAACATTTAAATACCCTGGAAAGAAGGGCCAACCACATGGACTATATACTGGTCTCATCACCCTAGGTTTTTAATCCTGACGGTATGTACATACTTCCTTGTATATGGTGTGTTTTTGGTGACTTCCACTGGCTTCCCATTTATTTATTCATATTCATCTGTATTATAACCTACCATGAAGAACATGAGTGAGAAAACAATACTTCTGTTGATTTATACATGGACTTGAATATCGGGTCAGATGGCAATTATGACTTTTGGAACGCTTGGTAATAGACTTTTTTTATGATGTAAGGTGACAAAAATGGCTTTTTTGACACACCTTTTTATTTTTAACGGTGTTCACTTGAGGGGTTAGGTCATGTGGTATCTTCATAGAGCAGGTTAAAACAGACGTGGTGATACATAATGTGTATACTTTTTTTAAATTTATTTAAGTTTTACACAATAATATCATTTTTGAAACAAAGAAAAAATTATTTTAGTGTCTCCATAGTTTGAGAGCCATAGTTTTTTTTTTTCTGGGCGATCATCTTAGGTAGGGGCTCAATTTTTGCAAGTGAAGGTGACGGTTAGATTGGTACTATTTTTGGGGGCATATGCCTTTTGATCGCTTGGTGTTGCACTTTTAGTGATGTAAGGTGACAAAAAAATTTTTTAGGACAGTTTTTAATTTATTTTTTTGACGGTGTTCACCTGAGGGGTTAGTTCATGTGATATTTTTATAGAGCTGAGTCGTTACGGATGTGGCAATACAAATAAAAAATCTTGTTTAGTGTGTCCATATTCTGAGAGTCATCGTTTTTTATTTTTGGGCGATTGTGTCAGGTAGGGTATAATTTTGGTGCATATGACTATTTTTTGCGGCATTCACCTGAGGGTAAGGTCATGTGGCATCTTTATTGTGCAGATTGTTATGGACACGGCGATACTTAATATGTATACTTTTTTATTTATTTAAGTTTTACTAAATAATATAATTTTGAAAAAAATCATGGTTTTAGTGTCTCCATATTCTGAGAGGCATAGTTTTTTTATTTTTAGCCGAGTGTCTAAGTTTGGGGCTCATTTTTTGCGGTTAAGATGGCGGTTTGATTGGCACTATTTTGGGGTGCATATAACTTTTGATTACTTGCTATTACACTTTATGTGATGTAAGGTGACAAAAATGGCTTTTTTGACACACCTTTTTATTTTTAACGGTGTTCACTTGAGGGGTTAGGTCATGTGGTATCTTCATAGAGCAGGTTAAAACAGACGTGGTGATACATAATGTGTATACTTTTTTTAAATTTATTTAAGTTTTACACAATAATATCATTTTTGAAACAAAGAAAAAATTATTTTAGTGTCTCCATAGTTTGAGAGCCATAGTTTTTTTTTTTCTGGGCGATCATCTTAGGTAGGGGCTCAATTTTTGCAAGTGAAGGTGACGGTTAGATTGGTACTATTTTGGGGGGCATATGCCTTTTTGATCGCTTGGTGTTGCACTTTTAGTGATGTAAGGTGACAAAAAAAATTTTTTTAGGACAGTTTTTAATTTATTTTTTTGACGGTGTTCACCTGAGGGGTTAGTTCATGTGATATTTTTATAGAGCTGGTCGTTACGGATGTGGCAATACAAATAAAAAAATCTTGTTTAGTGTGTCCATATTCTGAGAGTCATCGTTTTTTTATTTTTTGGGCGATTGTGTCAGGTAGGGTATAATTTTGGTGCATATGACTATTTTTTTGCGGCATTCACCTGAGGGGTAAGGTCATGTGGCATCTTTATTGTGCAGATTGTTATGGACACGGCGATACTTAATATGTATACTTTTTTATTTATTTAAGTTTTACTAAATAATATAATTTTTGAAAAAAAAAATCATGGTTTTAGTGTCTCCATATTCTGAGAGGCATAGTTTTTTTTTATTTTTTAGCCGAGTGTCTAAGTTTGGGGCTCATTTTTTGCGGTTAAGATGGCGGTTTGATTGGCACTATTTTGGGGTGCATATAACTTTTTGATTACTTGCTATTACACTTTATGTGATGTACAATGACAAAAAATGGCTTTTGACAAAGTTTTTATCTTACTTTATTTGAGGTGTTCATATGAATGGTTAGTTAAGGTGGTATTTTTATATTAATACGTATACTTTTTTTAATTTAAAGGGGTTCTGCAGTTTGTTACTACTGATGATCTATCCTCAGGATAGATCATCAGCATGTGATCGGCCGGGGTCCGACCCCCGGACCCCCACCGATCAGCTGTTTGAGAAGGCAGCGGCGCTGCAGGAGCGCCGCGGCCTTCTCACTGTTTACTGAATGGAGCTTAGCCCCGCCCACGCCACTTGATACAAGTCGTGACGTCACTGGGCGGGGCGCTAGCAGCAGTAAACAGTGAGAAGGCCGCGGCGCTCCTGCAGCGCCGCTGCCTTCTCAAACAGCTGATCTGCGGGGGTCCTGGGTGTCGGACCCCGGCCGATCACATGCTGATGATCTATCCTGAGGATAGATCATCAGTAGTAACAAACTGCAGAACCCCTTTAAGTTTTACACAATAATATAATTTCTGAAACAAAAAAAAATCATGTTTTAGTCTGAGAGCCATATTTTTTTTTATTTTTTGGGCGATTGTCTTAGGTAGGGGCTCATTTTTTGCGGGATGAGGTGACGGTTAGATTGGTACTATATTCGGGGGCATGAACCTTTTTGATCACTTGGTGTTGCACTTTTAGTGATGTAAGGTGACAAAAATGGCTTTTTTTGACACAGTTTTTATTTTTTATGGTGTTTATCGTATGGGGTGGATCATGTGATTTATTTATAGAGCCGGTCTTTACAGACACGGCGATACCTAATATGTGTGTTTTTTCTTTTTTATTTCTTTTTTTATTATGAAATAAGGGAAAGGGGCATTTTTTTTCTTTTTTGAACTTGAAACTTTATTTTTTTTATTGAAAACACTTTTTTTTTTTTAAACTTTATTTCTCCTCGAGCTTGGGACAAAGATGTTGATTGGTGAACCGGACAACGGTCGTCTTGGGGCACCTTTAAAAAGGAAACAGCAGTTAAGTGCTGCGCATTCTCGTCAGGAGCAAAGAAGAAATAAGACCTGCGCCTGTCAAGTCATGGAAGACCTATTCCAGCAACTGCCCAAGAAAGCGGAGGAACAAGGGGGAGAAGCATGGCTTCGTTCTTGCCTCCAACAGGACCGCCACGCTGAGAATCCACCTCTGCGATCGACTCATACAGCCGGTGCTCCCTTCGGCAACATGAGCGTAGGGCTGGACTGGATCTCATCGCAGTGCCTCCAAGCAGCGACGCTCCTCCCTCCTCCCCTCCGCAAAAAAGGATTAGGAAGGAGAAGAGGACCTTATCACCTTCCCAAGATGGTAGAAGGCACAGAGCAAATAAAACTTCTGTGTCGCATAGCGCGAGAAGGCACCAACAGCGATGTGCCATTACTCACCAACGGTCCTCCTCAACGGTTAGAAGATCACAGGCCACTGAAAAAGAAAACCCACCAGTTACCATTCAGGACGGTGAGCATTTACCTGCCAACATTAATAGTGACTGTCTATTACAGGGCACTAGAAAACCTGAGATTCCTAATGACCAGTCATTACCAGTTGTTCCTCAGGATAGAATTAAACTATTCAAGGAATTTTGTCATGTATGTCTCAAAAGGAAACAGTTCCTATTGAGGAATCAGAGTGGTTCTCTCAGGACGTGTCATCTGATTCTGAATATCAAGTTTTTCCAGAATCCTCCAAATCTTTAATGAAAGACAAGTGCCTTTTACCTTCTTTAGATGCAGGTAGCGGGATTAAAGAGAGCGCCTTTGGAGAGACCATGCCTTGCCAGATATCCTCTTTGGGGTTTCATTTCGCTAAATCGATAAAAGAGAAAATATGGCACAAAGAGTATGTAGATCTTTTTTCTCTTTTACCCTCTAACAAAACTGATAGCAAGAAAGAGGATGATGAAAAGAAAAAAAGGTCCTCAAAAATCGTTTTTTAATTGGTTACAGGGATTTTGCATTTATTCCGCGGTATTAGGAGAAAAGTATCCTAAGCACTGTAGTGGTTTATTCCACCATCTTGATGCCATTTTGGAGGCTTATAGAAATTTTGGTGGTTCTGCTTGGTACTCCTGCCGATCAGTTTAAATAAACTGCTGAACCCCTTTAATATGGCAGATCATATGGAGGGGGCGGCAAGCTTTTCTTTTGCGTAGGGCGGCAAAAATCCTTGCACCGGCCCTGGTTGGGGACATAGGGATGTGGAGCTATGGATAAATCTTATGCTCCCATAAAGATTCCATAGTTTTCACCAACAACTTCCCAAGAGAGGTGTTTGCTTCTCGTTTAACGAATCCACTTGCAAATGGCAAGCAAACTGTAAGTATAGGCACGGATTCACTTTTTGTGCCAGAAATCATCCAGCCACTAAGTTCTTCAAAAAGCTCAACAGCAACAAAGAATCCATTAGAGGACGTGACTCCCTTGAACCTGTCAAGGCTAATGTCATGTTTAAAAATGTATCCAGACAGGCAGAAAGCGGAGTTGCTAATTGAGGGATTTTTTAAAGGTTTTTATGTTCCTGCCTTTCAGGGTCCGGGTTGTTACTTTTCTGACAATTTAAAATCCGTTCATCTAAATAAAAAAGTGGTTCTGGATAAGATAAATAAATAAATCTCTGAACATAGAGTTGCAAAACCATTTTCTTATCCTCCATTTGATAATTTTAGAGTATTTCCATTAGGCTTAGTGTCCAAAAAGGAAATTAATAGTTTTAGATTAATCCATAATTTATCCCATCCGAAAGGTAATTCAGTTAACGACCTAACTGATAAGGACTCAGCCGCGGTCCATTATGCCTCCTTTGACCAAGCACTGTCTTTGCTCAGGAAAGCCATCAGACATGCTTTATTAGTAAAAACGGACATTAAGTCCGCATTCTGGTTATTGCCTAGAAATCCGTCTGGATACAATTCATTGGGCTTCCAATTTGAGGGACAATATTACTAAGATAAAGCATTACCTATGGGTTTTTCTTTATCGTGTTACTATTTCGAAGCGTTTTCCACTTTCCTACATTAGATGGTAGAGTTACATTATAGTGGAGGATATATGCTTCACTATTTAGAAGATTTCCTATTCATAGGTTCGGTCGATTCCGATGACTGTATTCATTTATGAAATACCTTCAGGAAGATTGCTGGATATTTCAATATTCCGTTAGCTGAGGAGAAAACAGTCTCTCCTACGAAATTCATTACATTTTTAGGAATTGACATCGATACTATGAATATGGAATTCAGAATTCCGGTAGAAAAGATTAATTCTACAAAAATAATATTAATGGATCTATTACAAAGCAAAAAATGTACTTTAAAAAGAGTTCAATCTGCTTTGGGTTCACTAAATTTCATTTCCAGGGTAATTCCTATGGGACGTATATTTTCTAGAAGGCTATATGCTGCCGCAGCTGGAAAAGAGAACCCTAGGGACCACATCCCTTTGAACAAACTATTGAAAGATGACATTATGGTTTGGTTAGAATTCTTGGAGTATTTTAACGGCAGGTTCTTGTGGCAAGAAGAGTTCATTACAGCGGATTCCCTCCATTTATATACCGATGCTGCTGCATCAATTGGGTATGGAGTGATATTTAATAAGCAATGGTCGGCCGAAAAATGGCCGTCGGATTGGTCGAATAAATCTTTTATTAGGATTTTAAATTTTTTGGAACTCTTTCCAGTCTTGGTGGCTCTAACGATTTGGAAAGATCGACTCAGAAATAAGTGTATTTTATTATTTTCTGATAACAAGAGAGTGGTGTTTTCATTGAATTGCTTGTCCACTAGGTCGGAGGCGGTTATTCGCGTATTGAGACAAGTTGTTCTTTTATGCTTACACAATAACATTTGGATTAAGGCACAATATATTGCAGGTAAATCTAACGTGATCGCTGATTCTCTATCCCGACAGAATTTTACAAAATTCAGACAACTGGTTCCACAGGCAGAGGGAATAGGAATTCCTTATCCCACAGACCTTTGAAAATCGATTGGTCAATTATCAACACTCTAGTTAGTAAAGCTATTGCGCCAAATACATGGGCTGCCTATGTGGCTGCATGGAACAGATGGAAGAACTTCGGTTTGGTTAATATTTATTGATTCAGGGATAAGAATATAATCTCAGCAATACATTTCATTGATGACCTTTTAGGATCTGGAAGAAGGCGGCAGTATATCCAGAAGATATAAGCAGGAATTTCTTTTTATCAAAGATGCTTGGATGTACCCCCCTTCTCGTCTAATTTTTTTTTTAAAACAGATCATTAAAGGTGCAATTAAAACTGGACCCAGTTTACCTAGAACTTGTCCATTATCTTTAGTTAACCTAAAGGAATTTGTTCAGTACTTACCTTTCATTTGCTTGTCCGATTATGAAATCTCTATGTTTAAATCATCCTTCTTATTAGCATTCATTCGGTGCTCTTCGTATCTCCGAGGTCACCGCTGTAAACAGAAGGGCAGAGGCACAGTTATTTATCAGTCACTTGTATTTATCCTCGATTAAAATATGCATTTTTATGACAAGGTCAAAAACTGATCAGGCTGGAAAGGGGAATTGGATTGTTATTCACAAGATTCCTAGCCACGAAATTTGCCCCGTTTTGTCTTTCAGGGAATGGTTGAAATTTAGACGCACTTCAGATGGCCCATTGTTCAGACACTTAGACAGATCTACTTTGACAAAATATCAATTTAATTTTATTTTCTCCAAGTGTGTAAAACATTTTAATTTAGATAATAAAAAATTGTCATCTCACTCATTTTGTATTGGTGCTGCTACTCACGCACATAAGATAGGTCTCCAAGCGAAAACAATAAAGAAGATAGGAAGATGGAGTTCGGATAGGTAAAATTATATATTAGACCTGATATTTTATGTTGATTTCTTTCAGAACCGAAAATCATTTGGATTCTGAGAACCGAGTTAATTTCTGCCGCCTGCAACCGCTCAACAATGAGATTTAAGTCTGATAACCTGGATTTTAATAGTAAGGTAGTAATATTCTGGAGAGGTATTCCTAATCTGCGTATTAAAAAAGTTGGCGAATGGTGTATGCATTTCAAAAAAATGTGGCCGATGCCGAATTTATTGATCCTTCACGTGGGCGAGGCGTACTTGGGCAAAGTTAGTACACACTTGATGAATATTTGGCAGCTTCTGCCTGTTACTAAATTGGCCTTTTCGGAGATTGTAGCTAAAGGGTTTGGAAATCTGCTCAACTGAGTTTTATGGAAAAGATCAGAATTAGGGTCTAAAGAAACTTGGGTAAATTCATGTTGAAACACAATGGATTGTCATGTAGACATTCGGAGTTAGAGGGGTTCGTATCGGGTCTGTACAACATTCAGAAAAATTCCCTGTCTGACATCGGTTTAGACATCTTCAACATTGGCTTACAAAATTTAGTGGAAGTTGGCTGCGGTGTGTATTAACCATTTAGCCATGATTGGCTATATGGCGGATGGGTAATAGTCGCTCAGTGAGCGGACTAAGTATTTATTATTATTAGTTGATGGTAACTATTTGGCAGTTTATAAAGTGGTTGATAAAATGAAAATGGTTTATAACTTAGCGTAAGATACCCATAAACACTGTGGCCAATTATATGCCAACATAAATAAAATAGTTTAATAATCTACTTTGGTCAATGTCTGAGTTATTTATTGAAGTAATGGATAGGTAAATATGACACCATGAATTTCCAAGGCTATCTGAGGAGCGGAGACTTGCTCTGGATGCACCTATCTCCGTGATTGAACTACAAAATGCTCTGAAATAGCTCTCCGGGCTTTGAGGTTTACAGGAGGTATCAGGATATAATGTTGCCCTGCCTGCCTCCTCAATCCAGGAGGGGGAATTTCCAAAATTTATGATGGAGGCTATTATTGTGTTAACTGAAAAAAAGGGGAAAGATCCGCTGGAGGTCGGTGCATACAGACCAATTTCTCTGCTCAATACAAACATTAAAATCATTGCTAAGGTATTGTCTATCAGACTCAGGAAAGTCGTAGAGTCGATTATACATGATCAATATGGATTTGTACCAAGGAAGATCACTCATTACAACATAATATGCCTCTTTTCTAATATGCAGGTGACAGGGGGGCATCTCCACTCCATCCTGTCTTTGGATGCCACTAAGGCGTTCAACAGGGTGGAGTGGGATTTCCTTTGGACAACAATGAGATATTTCGGAATAGGAGATTATTTCATTAACCTTACACGAATGTTATATACAAACCCGACCGCTCGAATTAGCGTTAATGGTGTGCTGAGCCCTTCTGTTTTACTATCTAGTATGGTCAGCTGTGTTGCTCAGCTCCAGTGATAGAACATAAATATAGCCAAATGGAGTAAGGAAAGGAAACGAGCGGCACTCACCAAGTCCATTCAACAGACCTTCTTTATTAATTCATAACGTGCAGGCGAGCCCACGTCACTTAAGGCATCAGGGGGACACACAAAGATTGCGGTAGAAAAGCGTCGACGGCCGTTTCGCACTAGCTCACGCGCGTCTTCAGGCCACTACAGTAGTAGTAGTGGCCTGAAGTGGCGCGTGAGCTAAAGCGAAACGGCCGTCGCCGCTTTTCTACCGCAATCTTTTGTGTGTCCCCCCCCCGATGCCTTAAGTGACGTGGGTTCGCCTGCACGTTATGAATTAATAAAGAAGGTCTGTTGAATGGACTTGGTGAGTGCCGCTCGTTTCCTTTCCTTACTCCGTTTGGCTATATTTATGTTCTATCACTAGAGCTGAGCAAAACCGCTGACCATAATACCACCATCACTGCGAGTCTGATTCACTGGTAGCTACGGGACTATAAATAATAGCAGTGCCGCCCGATTCTCTTTTTTTGCAAAACTTTCTGCTCCTGATATAAACAACTGGCTTTACTTGATCAATAAAGGGAAGGCATATGAAAAAATCAGATATACTTCCCAAAATAAGCCATAAGTACGGTACAAATTGTGGTCTCTATGGTAAATGGTTCTGGGGACCCCCTCCCCTTTTTTTCCCCTCGCTCTTTGAGGTATTTATATATTTTTATTCGGCAGCCTTGTGAGAGGGAGTTTATATTGAGTAACTTGATGTGTGGTGTATTTGACGTGGCTGTGTTTATTTTGATATTATAAAAAAAGTATTTAAAAGGTAAAAAAATCATATGTACCCCAAAGTAATACCAATCCAATTCCCAAAACCATACCGTGCTCCTTTTCTTCTGCACCCTTCCGTGTGCCTTTACAGTAGTTTACTACCACTTATGGGGTGTTTCTGTATTGGTATTGAGCTTTATTTGGCTTTTAACCCTTTTATCGCCATTCTCCTTTAATTCTTGAGGAACACCTAAAGGGATACAAAGTTTGTAAAATCAGTTTTGAATAACTTAAGGGGTGTTGTTTCTACAATGGGGTCATTTATGGGGTGGTTTCTACTATGTAAGCCCCACAAAGGGAACTGGTCCTTAAAAGTGGGTTTTGAAAATTTTCTTAAAAATTTTATGATTTGCTTTTAAACTTCTAAGCCTTCTAACGTCCTAAAAAATAAAATGACATTTACAAAATGATGCCAACATAAAGTTGACCTATGGGGAATGTTAAGCAATAAATATTTTATGAGGTATCACTTTCTGTTTTAACCACTTCAGCCCCCCTATCCAGGGGCGTAGCTATCAATGACTGGGCCCCACAGCAAATTTTTGTATGGGGCCCTCCCCCCCGCGCGTATATTATAGGGGGAGTGTTATATGGCTGGGTGGCTACTACTGGCACATTATAGGGGGGGTGTTATATGGCTGGGTGGCTACTGGCACATTATAGGGGGGGTGTTATATGGCTGGGTGGCTACTGGCACATTATAGGGGTGTTAGATGGCTGGGTGGCTACTGGCACATTATAGGGCCTATAATGTGCCAGTAGCCACCCAGCCATATAACACCCCCAAACTGGGCCAAACTGTGAAAGGGGGGGGGCCGCCGGCACAGTGGACTGTCCCGCACTGTTGGCAACTCGGAAATTAGCCTGCGCAGCGTCAGCCAGGGCTGGGACAAGGTCCACCACCAACAGAGGCTGAGCTGCCCAAGTGCGCCCCCGACTCCAACTTGTGGATGACACTGCTATGGGGGATCTGTGATGGATGACACTGTTATTGGGGAATCTGTGGATGACACATATGTGTCATCCACAGATCCCCCCTCCCCATAACAGGGTCCGTGTAGGAATGACCCCCAATACAAGGGATGAGGCTGTGGGGTTGTATCTGCTTTTTTGATGACAGCGCCAGCGGGGCCCGTGCAGTGACTGTTTTCTACTACACCCCCCCCACACTGTATATAATCTTAACTATACAACTGTAGTGATTTACTACAGTTATATAGTTAATAAGATTATATCCAGTGAGCGGGGCGGGGGGGGGGGCTCGTAGTAGAATACATTCACTGCACGGGCCCTGCTGTCATTATGAAACAGCATATGTGACCCCCACCTCTTTTATTAGTGGTCATTCAGTAAATTAACCCTGTTTTGGGGGGGTGGGGGGGTGTCTGTGAATGACAAATATGTGTCATCCACAGATTCTCCCCATAACAGGGTTCATTTAGTGATTGACCACCCAAATTCTGGTGACCCAATACATGGGAGTTGCATCTGCAGAGCTTTTGTATAATGCCACCCCACACTGTAGTGTCCCCCACACAGTAATGTCCGCCACACTGCCCCCCACACAGTAATGTCCGCCACACTGTCCCCCACACAGTAATATCCGCCAGACTGCCCCCCACACAGTAATGTCCGCCACACTGCCCCCCACACAGTAATGTCCGCCACACTGCCCCCCACACAGTAATGTCCGCCACACTGCCCCCCACACAGTAATGTCCGCCACACTGCCCCCACACAGTAATGTCCGCCACACTGCCCCCCACACAGTAATGTCCGCCACACTGCCCCCACACAGTAATGTCCGCCACACTGCCCCCCACACAGTAATGTCCGCCACACCCCCTCAACCACACAGCAGTGCCCCCACATAGTAATTTGTCATGCTCTCCCCTCTTTCATTCTCCCCCTCTTGTCATAATCCCCTCATCTTGTCATGCTTTTTCTGCCCCTGTCATTCTCCCCCATCTTTTCATGCTCTTTATACCCCCCATGTTGTCATGCTCTTTCTGCCCCCCCCATGTTGTCACAGACTACATGAAAGGGGGCCCGGCATTTTCACTGTACTTAATGCCGGGCCCCGTCAGAGCGCTCCTCTCACCTCCATTATGTTCACTGCTCCAGGCTTCGAGGATCAGGCCCCAGTGCTGCCACACATTAAGCAGGTGGGCGGAGCCTAACGGAGGTCTGTTAGGCTCCGCCCACCTGCTTACTGTGTTTCTAGTTAGAGGCAGCGGGGCCTGATGCTGGAGGCCTGAAGCAGTGAACACAATGGAGGTGAGAGGAGCCCTCTGACGGGGCCCGGCTCAGGGAATGACAGGAGGGAGCGCTGAGCGGTTCCCCCCTGTCAGTCCCTCTCCCTCTGGCCGGCCCCTGCCTGTGCCCTGAGGCTGGAGCCTCCCCAGCCTCTGTGTCGGCCCGGCCCTGGCGTCAGCTGATTACTGGGGCGGGGAAGCAGAGGATAGAGGACACGTGCTGCCTGGCGCCGGGCCCCTTGTCAGCCCAGGCCCCGAAGCAGCTGCTTCCCCTGCTTCCCCGGTAGTTACGCCCCTGCCCCTAGCTTAAACCCCCTTAATGACCAGGCCACTTTTTACAATTCTGCACTACACTACTTTCACCGTTTATTGCTCCGTCATACAACTTACCACCCAAATGAATTTTACCTCCTTTTCTTCTCACTAATAGAGCTTTCATTTGGTGCTATTTCATTGCTGCTGACATTTTTACTTTTTTTTGCTATTAATCAAAAATGACATTTTTTTGCAAAAAAATGACATTTTTCACTTCCTGTTGTAAAATGTAAAAAATAAACTACATTTCTATATAAATTTTTTTCGCAAAATTTATTGTTCTACATGTCTTTAACCACTTCAGCCCCCCTAGCTTAAACATCCTTAATGACCAGACCACTTTTTACAATTCTGCACTACACTACTTTCACCGTTTATTGCTCCGTCATACAACTTACCACCCAAATGAATTTTACCTCCTTTTCTTCTCACTAATAGAGCTTTCATTTGGTGCTATTTCATTGCTGCTGACATTTTAACTTTTTTTGCTATTAATCAAAAATTACCGAAATTTTTGCAAAAAAATGACATTTTTCACTTTCTGTTTGAAAATTTGTCAAATAAAACTACATTTCTCAACAAATTTTTCTCAAAATTTATTGTTCTACATGTCTTTGATAAAAAAAAAATGCAATAAGTGTATATTTATTGGTTTGGGTAAAAGTTATAGTGTTTACAAACTATGGTGCAAAAAAGTGAATTTCCGCACTTTGACTTCTGAGCACCTGTCCTGTTTCCTGACGTACTACAATGCCCAGACAGTAGAAACACCCCATAAATGACCCCATTTCGGAAAGTAGACACCCTAAGGTATTCACTGAGGGGCATAGTAAGTTCATGGAAGTTTTTATTTTTTGTCACAAGTTAGCGGAAATGTTGTTTTTTTTTTTTCAAAAAATTTCATTTTCCGCAAACTTGTGACAAAAAATAAAAACTTCCATGAACTCACTATGCCAATCAGCGAATACCTTAGGGTGTCTACTTTCCGAAAAGGGGGCACTTGTGGGGTATTTTTACTGCCCTGGCATTTTAGGGGCCCCTAAAGCGTGAGAATCCAAATGCGTAAAAATGCCCTGTGAAATCCTAAAGGTACTCATTGGAATTAGGCCCTTTGCGCATCTTGGCTGCAAAAGTGGCACACATGGTATCGCTGTACTCAGGAGAAGTAGGGCAATGTGTTTTAGGGTGTATTTTTACATATACCCATGCTGGGTGAGAGAAATATCACTGTAAATTGACAACTTTGTATAATTTTTTTTAAAAAGTTGTCGTTTACAGCGGTATTTATCACACAAAGTATGGGTATATATAAAAATACACCCCAAAAGTCATTGCCCTACTTCTCCTGAGTACGGCGATACCACATGAGTGACACTTTTTTGCAGCCAAGATGCGCAAAGGGGCCCTAAAACCAATGAGTACCTTTAGGATTTCACTGGGCAATTTTACGCATTTGGATTCCAAACCCCTTCTCACGCTTTAGGGGCCCCTAAAATGCTGGGACAATAAAAATACCCCACAAGTGACCCCATTGTGGAAAGTAGACACCCTAAGGTATTCGCTGATGGGCATATTCATGGAAGTTTTAATTTTTTGTCACAAGTTAGTGGAAATGTTTTTTGTTTTTTGTTTTTTCTTACAAAGTCTCATATTCCACTAACTTGTGACAAAAAATACAATTTTACATGGACTCACTATGCCCCTCACAGAACACCTTGGGGTGTCTACTTTCTAAAATGGGGTCACTTGTGGGGTATTTTTACTGCCCTGGCATTTTAGGGGCCCCTAAAGCATGAGAAGCGGTTTGGAATCCAAAGGAGTAGAAATGTCCTGTGAAATCCTAAAGGTACTCATTGGATTTAGGGCCTTTAGCATCTTGGCTGCAAAAGTGCCACACATTGGTATCGCCGTACTCGGCAGAAGTAGGGCAATGTGTTTTGGGGTGTATTTTACATATACCCATACTGGGTGTGAAAATATCTCTGTAAATGACAACTTTTTCCATTTTTTTATACAAAGTTGTCAATTTACAGAGATATTTCTCTCACCCAGCATGGGTATATGTAAAAATACACCCCAAAACACATTGCCCTACTTCTCCTGAGTACGGCGATACCACATGTGTGGCACTTTTTGCAGCCAAAATGCACAAAGGGACCCCAATTCCAATGAGTACCTTTCAGGAGGGCATTTTTACGCATTTTTCTTCTCACGCTTTAGGGCCCCTAAAATGCCAGGGCAGTATAAATACCCCACATGTGACCCCATTTTAGAAAGAAGACACCCCAAGGTATTCTGTGAGGGGCATGGTGAGTTCATACAAGATTTTTTTTTTTGGCACAAGTTAGCGGAATTTGTTTTTTTTTGTTTTTTCACACAAAGTCTCCCTTTCCGCTAACTTGTGACAAAAAAATTCAATCTTTCATGGACTCAATATGCCCCTCAGCGAATACCTTGGGGTGTCTTCTTTCCAAAATGGGGTCACATGTGAGGTTTTTGTACTGCTCTGGCATTTGAGGGTCTCCGCAATCATTACATGTATGGCCAGCATTAGAAGTTTCTGTTATTCTCCTTAAAGGGAGCATACAGGTAATGAGATTTTTTTTCCGTTCAGCCTCTGGGCTGAAAGAAAAAATGAACGGCACAGATTTCCTCATTCGCATCGATCAATGTGGATGAAAAAATCTCTGCCAAAAATATGCAAAAAATAGAGGGGCCTGGCGATTGCTAGGACATAGGGGCTCCGCCCAAACATCCATACCCACTTCAGCTCCTATGTCCTGGCAAACGTGATTTCTCCATTCACATCGATCAATCGATCGTTGTGGAGGAAGACATCTTTGCCAGATTTTTGATACAAAGTGTTTGCCAAAGCATATGAACTCCAACACCTCTCCTCAGCTCATATGCCAGGGCAAACGTACCTGTACTGCAGAGGAGAAATCTCGTCTTGCAGCACCGCATACACCGACTTCACGTGTCTTCTGACAGCAGCGCAATGCTTCTCTCAGAATGCACATCAGTGCTGCGGCGTTTTCATCGGTTGGTCCGTTGATCTACCTGGAAAATAAAGGGTGGTTAGGGGGAAAAAAGAAGAAAAAACAGGCAACAGGCTCATAACTTGAACGTTGCAAACTTTATAAAACATGAATAAAACCTGAACATGAAAAAAAAACTGAACTTTTAAAACCTGAACTAACTCAAGATTTTTTTTTTCTTGCTACCTGTTTAATTTTTTTTTCTTTTTTTAACTATTTCACTCTTTATTTTCCTAGCAGAAACCTCTCCTTTCCCACGGGACAATGTGTAAAGTGTAAATCACACAGAGATGGTGAGAAGTACACTATACACGTTATCCCAAGTGAAAGGAGACGTTTCTACCGTTTCACATTTCTGCTGTAGCACACCAGCACCCCTATGTGTTAGGGTCTCTCAAAACCTAGTGTCCTGAGAGACCCTTGAGCCTGATTGTAAAAACTACCTGTGTCCTGCAATCCCTAGGTCCCTAAGTGTACCTGAGTGTGGTACTTCCGGAAACACTCCCCTAGGCATAGGGCAGGGTGGTCAGGACAGTCAGGACAGAAATAACGGGTGTCACGCCTTATTCCACTCCTGCTACAGACACGACATCTTTTTCGGGGTGGCGGTTGGGTTGAGGTACCAGGCACAACGCTAGGGAAGTGCCGCTCGTGTAGACGGCTAACTACACTAGTGGATGGGGCCACGGAACCTCCTGGATACAGGAGTTCCGAAATGATCTCTTCCTGAAATTTTAGGAAGGATCCTGTTCTCCCAGCCTTACTGTAGAGAACGTAACTATTATAGGCAGCCAATTGAAATAAATATACAGACACCTTCTTATACCAGTGTCTGGTGCGTCGGGAAATCAAATACGGGGCCAACATCTGGTCGTTGAAGTCCACCCCTCCCATGTGGAGGTTATAGTCGTGGACCGAGAGGGGCTTTTCAACGACACTGGCTGCCCGCTCAATTTGGACTGTCGTGTCTGCGTGAATGGAGGAGAGCATGTAAACGCCACGCTTGTCTCTCCATTTCACCGCGAGCAGTTCTTCGTTACACAATGCAGCCCTCTGCCCCCTTGCAAGTCTGGTGGTAATGAGCCGTTGGGGAAGCCCCGGCGACTAGGTCGCGCGGTGCCACAGCAGCCAATCTGTTCTAGGAACAAATGCTTGAAGAGGGCCACACTTGTGTAAAAGTTGTCCACGTAAAGATGGTACCCCTTGCCGAATAAGGGTGACACCAAGTCCCAGACTATCTTCCCACTGCTCCCCAGGTAGTCAGGGCAACCGACCGGCTCCAGGGTCTGATCTTTTCCTCATAGATCCGAAATTTGTGCGTATAGCCTGTGGCCCTTTCACAGAGCTTATACAATTTGACCCCATACCGGGCACGCTTGCTTGGGATGTACTGCTTGAAGCCAAGGCGCCCGGTAAAATGTATTAGGGACTCGTCTACGCAGATGTTTTGTGCAGGGGTATACAAATCTGCAAATTTCAGGTTGAAATGGTCTATGAGGGGCCGAAATTTGTGGAGCCGGTCAAAAGCTGGGTGGCCTCTGGGACGGGAGGTGGTGTTGTCACTAAAGTGCAGGAAACGCAGGATGGTCTCAAAACGTGTCCTGGACATGGCAGCAGAGTACATGGGCATGTGATGAATTGGGTTCGTGGACCAATATGACCGCAATTCATGTTTTTTTGTAATGCCCATGTTGAGGAGAAGGCCCAGAAAAGTTCTAAGTTCGGAAACTTGGACTGGTTTCCACCGGAAAGGCTGGGCATAGAAGCTTCCCGGGTTGTCGGCGATAAATTGAGTGGCATACCGATTTGTTTCTGCCACGACTAAGTCATAGAGCTCCGCAGTGAAAAACAGCTCAAAAAACCTCAGAGCCAATCTGATCTGAGCTGTCTCAACCCGAACTCCTGACTGGGCGGTGAAAGGGGGAACTACTGGTGCGGCTGAAGTTGGGGGCTGCCAATCAGGATTTGCCAGCACCTCAGGGACTCTAGGGGCTCTACGGGCCTGTCTTTGCGGTGGCTGTGACGGGGAAACTACTGCACGTGCCACCGTACCAGATTCAACTGCCCTTCTGGTGCTCGCCACTTCACCATGTTGTACGGCAGTGCTGGTACTAGGTCCAGGACGGGCTGCGCTGCTGGTGTATGCCTCACCACGTAATCCGGCAGCGCCAGCCCCACTCTGCTGCCCTTGAAGCGGATCCTGCGCAACCTGCGGTCTAGCAACACGGGGCCGGGTACGCCTGGTTCTATCAGGGACCTCAACCTCCTCGTCCGAACTTTGGGTCAGACTGCCACTGCTCTCTACAGGTTCGTATTCTGACCCGCTAGATTCGTCAGATGAGGGTTCCCATTCCTCATCCGACTGGGTCAGAATCCTGTAGGCCTCTTCAGAGGAATACCCCTTGTTTGACATTTGGGCATCTAAATTTGGGGGTATTCCTGAGACTACCCAAGAAAAAAAGCAAGCCTGTCTTACAAATGGGAGTGTAGCGAGTACAGAAGCCGCTGCGATTGATAAAAAGATCAAAACTGATTTTTTTATCGCCGCAGCGCTATGAAGTGATCGTGCAGTGATACAAAAAAATTTTTTTGTCACTGCGGCGAGGCGGGCGTGGGTGAACGCAGGTGTGGGCGACCGATCAGGTCTGATCGGGCAAACACTGCGTTTGGGGTGGAGGGCGAACTAAAGTGACAGTAATACTATTATAGATCTGACCGTGATCAGTTCTGATCACTTACAGATACTATAAAAGTACAAACGCTGATTAGCGCTACGCTAATCAGCGAATCAGTGACTGCGGTGTGGTGGGCTGGGCGCTAACGCTAACTACCTACCAAAGGGACCTAAACTAACCTAAACCTAACAGTCAATACTGGTGAAAAAAAAAAAGTGACAGTTTACAAAAGTGACACTGATCACTTTTTTCCCTTTCACTATATATTGACAGGTGATCAAGGGGTTAATTAGGGTGATGGGGGGTGATCAGGGCCTGATATGTAGTGATTGGTGCACTTACTTGGGATCTGTGCTCTGTGCTGGGTCCAACCGATGAAAAGGACCCAGCACATGGCACAGATCCCTTATAAAAGCCATATATTTGTAAATAAGCCTTATATCGCCTATTTCCATAGGCGATTTTGAAAATCACCAGCCTGCCAGCGCTGATCATTGGCTGGCAGGCTGGTGACGAACTTGTCCTGAGCCCGGCGGTGCGTTCCATTTGCGTTCCACCGGGCTCAGGAGCGCGTCAAGGAGGAATGAACCGACCGCCCGCAGGACGCAATCCTGCGTGAGGCGGTCGGAAAGAGGTTAATAAAAAAAATCCAATAAGTGTATATTTATTGGTTTGAGTAAAAGTTATAGCGTTTACAAACTATGGTGCAAAAAAGTGAATTTCTGCATTTTGAAGCAGCTCTGACTTTCTGAGAACCTGTCATGTTTCTTCAGGTGCTAGAATGCCAGGATAGTATAAATACCCCCCAAATGACACCATTTTAGAAAGAAGACACCCCAAAGTATTCGTGTAGGGGCATGATGAGTTCCTGTATCATTTCATTTTTTTTCACAAGTTAGCGGAAAATGACACTTTCTGCGGAAAAAGAAAAAATTATAAAGTTTCCATTACTGCTAACTTCTGGCAAAAAAAAAAAAATCTCCCACGGACTCACTATGCCCCTCAGTGAATACCTTGGGGTGTCTACTTTCCGGAATGGGGTCATTTGTGGGGTGTGTTTACTGCTCTGGCATTTTGGTTGGGGCTAAATTGTGAGCATCCCTGTAAAACCTAAAGGTACTCGTTGGAATTTGGGCCCCTTTGCGCACCCAGGCTGCAAAGAAGTGTCACTCATGTGGTATCGCCGTACTCAGGAGAAGTAGGGCAATGTGTTTTGGGGTGTATTTTTACATATACCCATGTTGGGTGAGAGAAATATCTCTGTAAACCCTACAACTTTGTATAAAAAAATTTAAAAAGTTGTCATTTACAGAGATATTTCTCACACCCAGCATGGGTATATGTAAAAATACACCCCAAAACACATTGCCCTACTTCTCCTGAGTACGGCGATACCACATGTGTGACACTTTTTTGCAGCCTGGGTGCGCAAAGGGGCCCAAATTCCAATGAGTACCTTTAGGATTTCACAGGGCATTTTTACCCATTAGGATTCCAGACTTCTTCTCACGCTTTAGAGACCCCTAAAATGCCAGGGCAGTATAAATACCCCATAGGTGACCCCATTTTGGAAAGAAGACACCCCAAGGTATTCCGTGAAGGGTATGGTGAGTTCATGTAAAATTTATTTTTTGTCACAAGTTAGTGGAATATGAGACTTTGTAAAAAAACAAAAAACAAAAATATCAATTTCCGCTAACTTGTGCCAAAAAAAAAAAACTTTCTGTGAATTCGACATGCCCCTCACAGAATACCTTGGGATGTTTTCTTTCCAAAATGGGGTCACTTGTGGGGTATTTATAGCGCCCTGGCATTTTAGGGAACCTAAAGCGTGAGAATCCAAATGCGTAAAAATGCCCTGTGAAATCCTAAAGGTACTCATGGGAATTTGGGCCCCTTTGCGCATCTTGGCTGCAAAAAAGTGTCACTCATGTGGTATCGCCATACTCAGGAGAAGTAGGGCAATGTGTTTTGGGGTGTATTTTTACATATACCCATATTGTGTGTGAGAAATATCTTTGTAAATGACAACTTTTTACATTTTTTTATACAAAGTTGTCAGTTTACAGAGATATTTCTCTCACCCAACATGGGTATATGTAAAAATACACCCCAAAACACATTGCCCTACTTCTCGTGAGTACGGCGATACCACATGTGTGACACTTTTTTGCAGCAAAGATGCGCAAAGGGGCGCAAATTCTAATGAGTACCTTTTAGGAGGGCATTTTTACGCATTTTTCTTCTCACGCTTTAGGGCCCCTAAAATGCCAGGGCAGTATAAATACCCCACATGTGACCCCATTTTGGAAAGAAGACACCCCAAGGTATTCCGTGAGAGGCATGGCGAGTTCATAGAAGATTTTTTTTTTGGCACAAGTTAGTGGAAATCGATTTTTTATTGTTTTTTCTCTCAAAGTCTCCCTTTCCGCTAACTTTTGACAAAAAGTTCAATTTTTCATGGACTCACTATGCCCCTCAGCGAATACCTTGGGGTGTCTTCTTTCCAAAATGGAGTCATTTGTGGGGTGTTTGTACTGTTCTGGCATTTTGAGTGGGGCTAAATTGTGAGCATCCCTGTAAAACCTAAAGGTACTCGTTGGAATTTGGGCCCCTTTGCGCACCCAGGCTGCAAAAAAGTGTAACTCATGTGGTATCGCCGTACTCAGGAGAAGTAGGGCAATGTGTTTTGGGGTGTATTTTTACATATACCCATGTTGGGTGAGAGAAATAACTCTGTAAATTGACAACTTTGTATAAAAAAATTTAAAAAGTTGTTGTTTACAGCGATATTTGTCACACAAAGTATGAGTATATATAAAAATACACCCCAAAACACATTGCCCTACTTCTCCTTAGTTTGGCGATACCACATGTGTGCCACTTTTTTGCAGCCAAGATGCGCAAAGGGGCCCAAATTCCCATGAGTACCTTTAGGATTTCACAGGCCATTTTTACGCATTTGGATTCTCACGCTTTAGGGCCCCTAAAATGCCAGGGCAGTATAAATACCCCACAAGTGACCCCATTTTGGAAAGAAGACACCCCAAGGTATTCTGTGAGGGGTATGGCGAGTTCATAGAAAAAAAAAAAAATTTGGCACAAGTTAGCGGAAATTGATATATATATTTTTTTAACAAAGTCTCATATTCCACTAACTTGTGACAAAAAATAAAATTTTACATGAACTCACCATACCCCTCACGGAATACCTTGGGGTGTCTTCTTTCTAAAATGGGGTCACATGTGAGGTGTTTGTACTGCCCTGGCATTTTAGGGGTCTCCGCAATCATTACACGTATGGCCAGCATTAGGAGTTTCTGCGATTCTCCTTATATTGAGCATACCGGTAATGAGATTTTTTTTTTCCGTTCAGCCTCTGGGCTGAAAAAAAATAAAATAATGAACGGCACAGATTTCTTCATTCGCATCGATCAATGTGGATGAAAAAATCTCTGCCAAAATCAGTGACTGCGGTGCGGTGGGCTGGCCGCTAGCTACCTAACAAGTAGCTAACTAACTGGCGGTGATAAGGGACCCTTAGGCCCCATTCACACGTCCGCAATTCTGTTTGCCAAACGGAATTGCGGACCCATTCATTTCTATGGGGACAGACTTTGTCCCGCTCGGATCGGGTCTGCACTTCCGTTCCGCAAAAATATAGAACATGTCCTATTCTTGTCCACAATTGCGGACAAGAAAAGGCATTTTCTATATAGTTCTGGCAATGTGCGGATCTGCAAAATGCGGAAAGCACATTGCCGGTGACCGTGTTTTGCGGATCCGTGGATCCACAAAACACATTTGGACGTCTGAATGGAGCCTTACAGGGGTGTGATCAATGACAGGGGGGTGATCAGGGAATCTAGATGGGGTGATCAAGGGGTTAACAAGGGGTTAATAAGTGACGGGGGGGGGGGGGGTTGGGTAGTGGGGTGCTTGGTGCAACTTTACATAGCTACCTGGTCCTCTGGTGGTCGATCCCAGCAAATGGGACCACCAGAGGACCAGGTAGCAGCTATATCAGACGCTGTTAACAAAACAGTGATTTATTTCGCATCTACAGCCTGCCAGCGATTGATCATCGCTAGCAGGCTGCAGTATAACTGCCGAGACGCGCGCCACTGACAAACGCCCCAAAAAAAGCTCAAGTACTTGTTTATGCGTCGGGCGTTTACAGCACGCTCAAACGCGCTGTAAACGCTCAAGTGAGAACCAGGGCCATAGGAAAGCATTGGTTTTCATGTATTGAGCGTTTTACAACGTGTTTGAACGCGCTGTAAAACGCTCAGGTGTGAACTTAGGGTCACAGCAAATCTCGCGTCTCACGACAGATGTCAAATTTGCAAAAGTGGCCTGGGGTAGAAAGGGTTAAACACCATCAATTTTTTTTTTTATATTACATTACTAATCTTTATTAGTACAGCTCATGGAACATAGACATTACCTGGCTGCGGCGCCAAACCATGTGACTTTAGCAGATTACGTGATCATGTGACATCACGACGCCCTTCCGGCGCATTGATGTTAGACACAAACCTCAACCAAACTCCCTAGAAAAACTTCCTAGCATCGCTGCTCCCGCAGGAAAGTCTGGTCATATGGGCACAATGTTGCGGCTTTCTGTTTTAGAGGCTTCCCGCGACATCTGATCTACCAAGGCTAAGTGTACGCTCCATGCGCCCTAAGGAACTTGTGATATCACAAGATCACGTGACAGGCTAAAGTCACATGGCTCCTACTAGTCAGGCGTAACTAGCCGCCAGAGACTGGGCTTGTGTGTGAGCCTTTTGGATTGGCGGTGACATAAGGAAATGCACGTGCAATAACCCGGGAACTGTAAAGAGCTGTAGTATTGCCGTTCCCATTAGCCCCGCTGTGTTCGCCAGTGATTGCAGGATAATCATGGAGTCACTGGGGTCTCCTGTGTGTGAGGTTCCTGCGCTTCTCACAGAATCCGCTTTTTCACAAGCTTACAGGTACTGGACAGGGAGATACTGAGCTCCTGTGTTGTAGAATATTGGGTGCAGTGCACATGATGCGGGAGCCTGCCGCAGTACAGCTTTCCACTGACAGCAGTAGTCCACATAGTGCCATAGTAAAGGTGCAGGGGTGTGGACATTTTTTAAAAAACTACTTGTTGAAGGACTAAAGCCGGGGCTCAATCTACTTGTCCTGAACTTCTACTGTATGGGCCGGGGGCGGGGGCCACAAGGAGACGTTATACTGTATGGGGGCGGGGGCCACAAGGAGACGTTATACTGTATGGGGGCGGGGGCCACAAGGAGACGTTATACTGTATGGGGGCGGGGGCCACAAGGAGACGTTATACTGTATGGGGGCGGGGGCCACAAGGAGACGTTATGCTGTATGGGGCGGGGGCCACAAGGAGACGTTATGCTGTATGGGGCGGGGGCCACAAGGAGACGTTATACTGTATGGGGGCGGGGCCACAAGGAGACGTTATACTGTATGGGGGCGGGGGCCACAAGGAGACGTTCTACTGTATGGGGGCGGGGCCACAAGGAGATGTTCTG
The DNA here is from genome assembly GCA_033119425.1 of Bufotes viridis. Lineage (NCBI taxonomy): Eukaryota > Metazoa > Chordata > Amphibia > Anura > Bufonidae > Bufotes > Bufotes viridis. Next base: position 103,123,361 of record CM065597.1, on the reverse strand, counting down.
CTGTATGGGGGCGGGGGCCACAAGGAGACGTCCTGCTGTATGGGGCGGGGGCCACAAGGCGACGTCCTGCTGTATGGGGCGGGGCCACAAGGAGACGTCCTGCTGTATGGGGGCTGGGGCCACAAGGAGACGTCCTACTGTATGGGGCGGGGGCCACAAGGAGACGTCATACTGTATGGGGCGGGGGCCACAAGGAGACGTTATACTGTATGGGGCGGGGGCCACAAGGAGACGTTATACTGTATGGGGGCGGGGGCCACAAGGAGACGTTATACTGTATGGGGCGGGGGCCACAAGGAGACGTTCTACTGTATGCGGGCGGGGCCACAAGGAGACGTTCTACTGTATGCGGGCGGGGGCCACAAGGAGACGTTCTACTGTATGGGGCGGGGCCACAAGGAGACGTTCTACTGTATGGGGCGGGGGCCACAAGGAGACGTTCTACTGTATGGGGCGGGGGCCACAAGGAGACGTTCTACTGTATGGGGCGGGGGCCACAAGGAGACGTTCTACTGTATGGGGGCGGGAGCCACAGGAGATGTTCTACTGTATGGGGCGGGGCCACAAGGAGACGTTCTACTGTATGGGGGCGGGGGCCACAAGGAGATGTTCTACTGTATGGGGCGGGGGCCACAAGGAGACGTTCTACTGTATGGGGGCGGGGGCCACAAGGAGACGTTCTACTGTATGGGGCGAGAGCCACAAGGAGACGTTCTACTGTATGGGGCGGGGCCACAAGGAGGCGTTCTACTGTATGGGGGCGAGGGCCACAAGGAGACGTTCTACTGTATGGGGCGAGGGCCACAAGGAGACGTTCTACTGTATGGGGCGGGGCCACAAGGAGACGTTCTACTGTATGGGGCGGGGGCCACAAGGAGACGTTCTGCTGTATGGGGCGGGGGCCACAAGGAGACGTTCTGCTGTATGGGGGCGGGGGCCACAAGGAGACGTTCTGCTGTATGGGGCGGGGCCACAAGGCGACGTCCTGCTGTATGGGGCGGGGGCCACAAGGCGACGCCCTGCTGTATGGGGGCGGGGCCACAAGGAGACGTCCTGCTGTATGGGGCGGGGCCACAAGGAGACGTCCTACTGTATGGGGGCTGGGGCCACAAGGAGACGTCCTACTGTATGGGGCTGGGGCCACAAGGAGACGTCCTACTGTATGGGGCGGGGGCCACAAGGAGACGTCCTACTGTATGGGGCGGGGGCCACAAGGAGACGTCCTACTGTATGGGGGCGGGGCCACAAGGAGACGTCCTACTGTATGGGGGCGGGGCCACAAGGAGACGTCCTACTGTATGGGCCACAAGGAGACGTTCTACTGTATGGGGCGGGGGCCACAAGGAGACGTTCTACTGTATGGGGGCTGGGGCCACAAGGAGACGTTATACTGTATGGGGCGGGGGCCACAAGAGACGTTATACTGTATGGGGCGGGGGCCACAAGGAGACGTTATACTGTATGGGGGCGGGGGCCACAAGGAGACGTTATACTGTATGGGGCGGGGGCCACAAGGAGACGTTATACTGTATGGGGCGGGGGCCATAGGAGACGTTATACTGTATGGGGCGGGGCCACAAGGAGACGTTATACTGTATGGGGCGGGGCCACAAGGAGACGTTATACTGTATGGGGCGGGGCCACAAGGAGACGTCATAGAAAAAAAAAAATTTGGCACAAGTTAGCGGAAATTGATATATATATTTTTTTAACAAAGTCTCATATTCCACTAACTTGTGACAAAAATAAAATTTTACATGAACTCACCATACCCCTCACGGAATACCTTGGGGTGTCTTCTTTCTAAAATGGGGTCACATGTGAGGTGTTTGTACTGCCCTGGCATTTTAGGGTCTCCGCAATCATTACACGTATGGCCAGCATTAGGAGTTTCTGCGATTCTCCTTATATTGAGCATACTGGTAATGAGATTTTTTTCCGTTCAGCCTCTGGGCTGAAAAAATAAAATAATGAACGGCACAGATTTCTTCATTCGCATCGATCAATGTGGATGAAAAATCTCTGCCAAAATCAGTGACTGCGGTGCGGTGGGCTGGCCGCTAGCTACCTAACAAGTAGCTAACTAACTGGCGGTGATAAGGGACCCTTAGGCCCCATTCACACGTCCGCAATTCTGTTTGCCAAACGGAATTAAGTGACCCATTCATTTCTATGGGGACAGACTTTGTCCCGCTCGGATCGGGTCTGCACTTCCGTCTCGCAAAAATATAGAACATGTCCTATTCTTGTCCACAATTGCGGACAAGAAAAGGCATTTTCTATATAGTTCTGGCAATGTGCGGATCTGCAAAATGCGGAAAGCACATTGTCAGTGATCTGTGTTTGCGGATCCGTGGATCCACAAAACACATTTGGACGTCTGAATGGAGCCTTACAGGGTGTGATCAATGACAGGGGGTGATCAGGGAATCTAGATGGGGTGATCAAGGGGTTAACAAGGGGTTAATAAGTGACGGGGGTTGGGTAGTGGGGTGCTTGGTGCAACTTTACATAGCTACCTGGTCCTCTGGTGGTCGATCCCAGCAAATGGGACCACCAGAGGACCAGGTAGCAGCTATATCAGACGCTGTTAACAAAACAGTGATTTATTTCGCATCTACAGCCTGCCAGCGATTGATCATCGCTAGCAGGCTGCAGTATAACTGCCGAGACGCGCGCCACTGACAAACGCCCCAAAAAAAGCTCAAGTACTTGTTTATGCGTCGGGCGTTTTACAGCACGTTCAAACGCGCTGTAAAACGCTCAAGTGAGAACCAGGGCCATAGGAAAGCATTGGTTTTCATGTATTGAGCGTTTTACAACGTGTTTGAACGCGCTGTAAAACGCTCAGGTGTGAACTTAGGGTCACAGCAAATCTCGCGTCTCACGACAGATGTCAAATTTGCAAAAGTGGCCTGGGGTAGAAAGGGTTAAACACCATCAATTTTTTTTTTTATATTACATTACTAATCTTTATTAGTACAGCTCATGGAACATAGACATTACCTGGCTGCGGCGCCAAACCATGTGACTTTAGCAGATTACGTGATCATGTGACATCACGACGCCCTTCCGGCGCATTGATGTTAGACACAAACCTCAACCAAACTCCCTAGAAAAACTTCCTAGCATCGCTGCTCCCGCAGGAAAGTCTGGTCATATGGGCACAATGTTGCGGCTTTCTGTTTTAGAGGCTTCCCGCGACATCTGATCTACCAAGGCTAAGTGTACGCTCCATGCGCCCTAAGGAACTTGTGATATCACAAGATCACGTGACAGGCTAAAGTCACATGGCTCCTACTAGTCAGGCGTAACTAGCCGCCAGAGACTGGGCTTGTGTGTGAGCCTTTGGATTGGCGGTGACATAAGGAAATGCACGTGCAATAACCCGGGAACTGTAAAGAGCTGTAGTATTGCCGTTCCCATTAGCCCCGCTGTGTTCGCCAGTGATTGCAGGATAATCATGGAGTCACTGGGGTCTCCTGTGTGTGAGGTTCCTGCGCTTCTCACAGAATCCGCTTTTCACAAGCTTACAGGTACTGGACAGGGAGATACTGAGCTCCTGTGTTGTAGAATATTGGGTGCAGTGCACATGATGCGGGAGCCTGCCGCAGTACAGCTTTCCACTGACAGCAGTAGTCCACATAGTGCCATAGTAAAGGTGCAGGGGTGTGGACATTTTTTAAAAAACTACTTGTTGAAGGACTAAAGCCGGGCTCAATCTACTTGTCCTGAACTTCTACTGTATGGGCCGGGGCGGGGGCCACAAGGAGACGTTATACTGTATGGGGGCGGGGGCCACAAGGAGACGTTATACTGTATGGGGCGGGGGCCACAAGGAGACGTTATGCTGTATGGGGCGGGGCCACAAGGAGACGTTATACTGTATGGGGCGGGGGCCACAAGGAGACGTTATGCTGTATGGGGGCGGGGCCACAAGGAGACGTTATGCTGTATGGGGCGGGGCCACAAGGAGACGTTATACTGTATGGGGCGGGGCCACAAGGAGACGTTATACTGTATGGGGGCGGGGGCCACAAGGAGACGTTTCTACTGTATGGGGCGGGGGCCACAAGGAGATGTTCTGCTGTATGGGGGCGGGGGCCACAAGGAGACGTCCTGCTGTATGGGGCGGGGGCCACAAGGCGACGTCCTGCTGTATGGGGCGGGGCCACAAGGAGACGTCCTGCTGTATGGGGGCTGGGGCCACAAGGAGACGTCCTACTGTATGGGGCGGGGGCCACAAGGAGACGTCATACTGTATGGGGCGGGGGCCACAAGGAGACGTTATACTGTATGGGGCGGGGCCACAAGGAGACGTTATACTGTATGGGGGCGGGGGCCACAAGGAGACGTTATACTGTATGGGGCGGGGGCCACAAGGAGACGTTCTACTGTATGCGGGCGGGGCCACAAGGAGACGTTCTACTGTATGCGGGCGGGGGCCAAAAGGAGACGTTCTACTGTATGGGGCGGGGGCCACAAGGAGACGTTCTACTGTATGGGGGCGGGGGCCACAAGGAGACGTTCTACTGTATGGGGCGGGGGCCACAAGGAGACGTTCTACTGTATGGGGCGGGGCCACAAGGAGACGTTCTACTGTATGGGGCGGGGGCCACAAGGAGATGTTCTACTGTATGGGGCGGGGGCCACAAGGAGACGTTCTACTGTATGGGGCGGGGGCCACAAGGAGATGTTCTACTGTATGGGGCGGGGGCCACAAGGAGACGTTCTACTGTATGGGGGCGAGGGCCACAAGGAGACGTTCTACTGTATGGGGGCGGGGGCCACAAGGAGACGTTCTACTGTATGGGGGCGGGGGCCACAAGGAGACGTTCTACTGTATGGGGGCGGGGGCCACAAGGAGACGTTCTACTGTATGGGGCGGGGGCCACAAGGAGACGTTCTACTGTATGGGGCGGGGGCCACAAGGAGACGTTCTACTGTATGGGGCGGGGGCCACAAGGAGACGTTCTGCTGTATGGGGGCGGGGGCCACAAGGAGACGTTCTGCTGTATGGGGGCGGGGGCCACAAGGCGACGTCCTGCTGTATGGGGGCGGGGGCCACAAGGCGACGTCCTGCTGTATGGGGGCGGGGGCCACAAGGAGACGTCCTACTGTATGGGGGCTGGGGCCACAAGGAGACGTCCTACTGTATGGGGGCTGGGGCCACAAGGAGACGTCCTACTGTATGGGGCGGGGGCCACAAGGAGACGTCCTACTGTATGGGGCGGGGGCCACAAGGAGACGTCCTACTGTATGGGGCGGGGCCACAAGGAGACGTCCTACTGTATGGGGGCGGGGGCCACAAGGAGACGTCCTACTGTATGGGCCACAAGGAGACGTTCTACTGTATGGGGCGGGGGCCACAAGGAGACGTTCTACTGTATGGGGCTGGGGCCACAAGGAGACGTTATACTGTATGGGGCGGGGGCCACAAGGAGACGTTATACTGTATGGGGCGGGGGCCACAAGGAGACGTTATACTGTATGGGGCGGGGGCCACAAGGAGACGTTATACTGTATGGGGCGGGGGCCACAAGGAGACGTTATACTGTATGGGGCGGGGGCCACAAGGAGACGTTATACTGTATGGGGCGGGGGCCACAAGGAGACGTTATACTGTATGGGGCGGGGCCACAAGGAGACGTTATACTGTATGGGGCGGGGGCCACAAGGAGACGTTATACTGTATGGGGCGGGGGCCACAAGGAGACGTTATACTGTATGGGGCGGGGGCCACAAGGAGATGTTATACTGTAGGGGGCGGGGGCCATAAGGAGACGTTATACTGTAGGGGGCGGGGGCCATAAGGAGACGTTATACTGTAGGGGGCAGCCACAAGGAGACGTTCTACTGTATGGGGGCGGGGGCCACAAGGAGACATTATACTGTATGGGGGCGGGGGCCACATAGAGACATTATACTATATGGGGGCGGGGGCCACAAGGAGACATTATACTGTATGGGGGCAGCCACAAGGAGACATTATACTGTATGGGGGCGGGGGCCACAAGGAGATGTTATACTGTATGGGGGCAGCCACGCCATTGTGGGGCAGTAAATCCCTTTAATGTATAATATACATTAAAGGGATTCACTGCCGCAGTATGGCATGTACATTAAAGGGATTCACTGCCCCAGTATAGTATATACTATATTGCATACTGGGGCAGTGAATCCCTTTAATGTATATGCCATAATGGGGCAGTCATGGAGGGTAAGTGACTGGAACCTGGCAGCACTCGTAGCTTCAGCGCCAGGGAGAAGGAGGAGAGCTGCAGCCTGACATGAGAGCATAGCTGACAGCTCACCCAGAGGAGTCACCACACACACACTACCTGCTGGGCTATCTACCAGGACACTGGCTGCCACCATGTGAGGAGACAGGAGCTCCCACTACTGCTTCAGCCGCTGACTGCCTGACTCGCGCTTCTGCCCGCTGACTTCCTTCCCGCGACGCACATCTCTGATCACGACTTCCGGCCTGCACAGGAGCGCTGATCACACTGTGGTAAGCAGCCCGGACGTGGTGCCGGGCTGTGTATAAGAGGAGAATCCGGCGCCACCCTAGCCCTGCTACTTGCCCGCAGGGCTAAGCTACCTGCACAAACTACCTGCCCGGCGCCCGGAACTGCATGTCCCGGGCGATAGGAATTCCACACCCCTGAGGTGCGTCCTCCACACATGCGAAGGGTGAAGCCTGTGGTGGAGATCTTTTGGCATGGTGCAGGTTTAAAATCAAGACTTCAGTCAGTTTACGCTGCAGATTTTTTCTGTGGGTTGTGGATTTCTTAAAATCTGATTCACTTTGCTAGTATTGTATGATGGCAGATCCGTGGCGTATTAACCACTTATGATAAGAAATTGCAGCACACGACTTGTTTGTAGTATGCAATTCAACATGAAAAATTTATAAAACACACTTGTGTATACATGATCCAGACAGTTTTCCCACTTAATTAGTCACGTAACATTAACCAAACCGAACGTTTCAGCCTAATCCGGCCTTCCTCAGCGGTTCAAAAATCTGATGTCACATCAGATTTTTGAACCGCTGAGGGGGCCGCCTAGGAATGTAGTATAAGTATTTCACTACCTCAATCCTAAGTGAAAGGTCCTCTTTAAGGCCGATTAAAAAAAGCTCGTTAGTGATAATGTGCCGGTGTAAAGGTGGCGCCGAGTGATCATGTAATATGGTCGTCTGTGCAGTCGCCTAAATCATTGTCTGCCGGCAGCAGATCGAGCTTTCTAAACAGCCTCTGTTACCTGCAAATAATGATTCTGTACATGGACGAGCAATGGCTTCCTTCCTGACAATCGTCTACTAAATCGAGCCTTGTAAAGGGGACAGATTCTCCTGCAGGTTCTTATAACAAAGCCAGAAATGGATTCGAAGTGGACCCAGCTGGATCCACTTCTGTCTTTGGCTGAAAAACCTGCAGGGGAATCTGCCTCAAAGCCTCCAAAACTCTGTGAATCTACCCTGAGAGCATCACTGCTCAAAATGCATCAGTGGAGCCTGTCCCTGCCTTGCACCTTGTTATGTCGGGATGCTTCTTTTAATAAAGGATTATGCTTGTATCCAAAGCAGAGATTTCTCAGTGACCTTGAGCCAAAACCAGTGGTGGAGCAGGTCGGGTCCCAAGCTGTCAGTTACAGCCTGGGACCCTGAAGAGAAGACAAAGAAAATGTGGGCGTTCCGATTACACCTACAGGCTCTGCTCTCTTTGCCACTACCGCGCCTTCTCCACTCTGATTGACAGGACCATGCGTGATGACATTTTTACTGCCTGGCCTTGTCAATCACAGTGGAGAGGGCGTGGCAGTTGCAAAGAGAGAGCTGAACCTCTAGGTGTAAAGGCAACGCCCCTGTTGCTCTTGGAGGCTCATTTACATATATTAAAACCATATTTCTCATATAGACATGGGACCAACACAGATGTCTTCAGCTGCCAAGCACATGTAACAGGTCAGCCAGTTTCATAGCTACAAGTCTGTTGACAGATGCCCTTTAAAAAGTAAAGAGGTTTTAGTTTAAAAAAAATGATTGAAAAAAGGTGTACAGTTTTCTCCAATAAAGCAAAAAATATATTTAAGAAGCTGTATGTGTCATGTAAAAATTCAGCAAAAATTATTTTATAGTCCAACAAATAAAAAAAGTTACAACCGTTAAACCATCAAATGCGCTAAATTACATTGTTTCATTCAGCAGGCACCCTCGGCTAATGACCATGACGGGCGGTAAGGCTGAAAAAAACAATACACATCATGGGTATTGCCGCATGAGAAAACGTCCGTACTAGCAAAATATACAAATATTTATCCCATGTGGAAAAAGAGGAAACAAAAAGTGTCAAAATGGACAATTTGCAGTTTTTTGTTCTCTTCTCCTCCTACTAAATATTAAATAAAGTGATCAAAAAGTCGTACACACCCAGAACGGTATCAATGGAAAATACAGATCGCCCTGCAAAAAAAAAGCTATAGGGGTCAGTATCAAAAAGCAAGAAAAATCCCCGGATTCGTACTGACCTTGAGAATGAAGATCACAAGTCAATTTGTCATAGTGAATGCTGTAAAAAAAAAAAAAAAATGTAAAACTGTGGCAGAATTGAAGAGGTTAACTGTCAGGCACTCTCAACAATGGTACACTCAGAGGACTCCCAGCTAAAATAAACAATTCATTTTTATTCTATAGACATATATTTGTTACAAAAATACAAAAGATACAATAAAATAATAAAATGTAATATTCCACACTATTCAATATAAAGGGATGACTGTGTATTCTGATACTTGGACATTAGAGGGCACTAGCATTCTCCATGCAGTGTTCGTTTTAGACTACACTGTACTACGTCTGTTGGGCACCAGATGGCGTTGATCCTCTCATACAGGTCTTGATAGTAGGAAGTTAACTGCAAACTTAGACCACGGATTTTAGCGAAAGCCTTTGTAGATGTCAATGGACATTCGAACTCAGGCACTCTGGTAAGTTCTTTGTAGAGCAATGAGTGCAGATATATTTGTAATATTATCCTCTATGGGAATTAGCACTTATCATGAATTGGTCCATTGAGTTAATAACTCGATTGCAAAGTCAATATACTACGTTGCCATTTAACTATCGTGGCGTCCCACGTCTCAATCGAATGTTAAATACCTCTTGTTGCCCTTGATGGCTGCGTTCTGATACTGCATTAATTCCCCCTTGTTCCCCCTAAATTGAGGACATCGTCACACCTCCATATAAAGTTGATTTAGGGCCAACTATAGGAGTTCCTAGATATCTTGAATTGATGCCAATATTTGTTGCAGGCAAATACAGAGGTAAATGAGCAGGTCTTCTCCTCAAACGCGTTTCGAAGTAACTAACTTCTTCCACTGAGAAGTTAGTTACTTCGAAATGCGTTTGGAGAGAACCCCCTGTTCGCTGCCACAATTTGCTAAAGGGACACAACACCTTTAAGTATAACTGTGATATACATGCAATTAATTTATTGTAAGGGTTTTTTATTTACATGACATTTTCCTCTTTGGTTGCACCGCCTGCTGTTTATCCTTCTTGTCCACCTTATTCTGCATTCAGTGGTGGACTAACATGCTCAGTAAGGGTACGTTCACACATGCAGCAGCTCTCTGCTGGATCCCCATTGACTATAATGGGGTCTGGCGGTGATCCAGCTGCTTTCCAGCATCTATGCCGGAACAGGCTACTGGAAGAGCCTGCCGGATTTGAACCAAACCTGTTATCGTACCTGAACTTCCCTGCTCTCTTCCTCCTCTAACCCCCAACAGAGGGATCTCATAGAAGCAGGTGAAGTGGCCCAAAGACCTTTCATTCATTGTCCCAACTTCTAAATTCATAGACATGTACAGCTTCTCGCAAGACAGTGGAAAGGGAATTGTGGGGGAAGCACATACCATATGTATTTCCAGGGCTATATTTGATGGGCTATTTTCTATGCAAAGGAGGAAGGGGTTAACAAGAGCTTACTGCAGTGTCCTTGGAGTTGCATTTGATTAACTGCTGGCCGCCCCTACAAGAAGTGTGTAAAGCACTAAGTGGGATTTTCCCTTGATTGGTAATAAACCAGTGACGGAGATCTGAAATCAGCGGGTCTGTCACTACAGCATAAAGGAGCTGACCATTCCCTCTAAAAAGTGCTAATATGCTAATATGCTATGCAGATTTCTCACTATTCCGTGCTTTTATTACAGAGAGTACTTGGAGAAGGCTGGCATTCTAGACGGTCGTTACCGTGCACAGAAGCTTGAGAATGGTATGGTAGCTCTTCCAGTTCTTGAAGAAAAACTCAATGTATCTGTGCAAGAAAACCTGTTAGAAAAAATAGCCCCTGGCAGCTCTTGCAGGAAAACTTTCATTACTGTAAGTATTAGCGGTTTTATTTGTGCTGGTTTAGACTAGGTTTACACAACATTTCTGCAGGATGCTTATACCGTTTTAGCCTGCTGCCAGTTAATGCCACTCACTGCATCTGTCATGATTTATAATGGTATTATCGTGATTTATAATGCTCAGTGCCTCTGCTTGACCTTACTTCTTTATGTCACTATGATACTGTAGCAGTAAGGCAAGCAGAGGCACTGAGCATTGTAAATCATGATAACAGCATGATAAATCATGATAATGCCGTGTGCTCCTGCAATGGACTTGCTTGCGTGAAACTGCCCTAAATGGGACTTAAACCTTTGCTAAAACCACAAAAGTGCAGCAGCGCTTCTTAGAGTGCTCTGTACCTTTTAGCCTTCATTGACTCTGATCAGCTTTTCCAGCATGTCTTTGTCTACATCAGGCGTCCTCAAACTGCGGCCCTCCAGCTGTTGCAAAACTACAACTCCCAGCATGCCCGAACAGCCTACAGGAATCAGCCTACATCAGGGCATTGTGGGAGTTGTAGTTTTACAACAGCTGGAGGGCCGCAGTTTGAGGATGTCTGGTCTACATGATAAATGCCATTTTCTGAAGCGAAACAACCCCTCCTGTTAGTTCAGAGGGAATCTGTCACTAGTTTTATGTTAAGGACAGCATAAACTAGTGACAGACCAGACACCCATAGCAAAAAGGGACAGCTCCAGCACTGGATGCATTCATACATAGCTCTACTTTCCTTCATATACTCTGAAAGTGCTGTCTGTAGTAAGCGTCTCCGCTCTGAGTGACCGCTGCAGTGCTCTCCTGGTTGAGATCCTCTGCTAAAAAGAATTGCCCCTTCCCTTCTGTAGCGTGTCTCTATGCAGTGTATGGGCTTGAACTACTGGAATTTTTTTCGTAATGGAGCTCAGTTTGGCAGGTAACATTATATTATCAAGCTTTTTTTGAAGAATAAGTAGGTTTAAAGGGGTTGTGTCACATCAGAAAATGGCACTTATCATTTAGAAGAAGCTAATACAAGTCACTTACTAATGTATTGTGATTATCCATATTGCTTCCATTTTTCCATCACGTTATACACTGCTCATTTCCATGGTTGAAAAAATTGAGGATTTGTTTGGAAAATGCCACAAATGTAATGCTGTCGCCAACAAATTGCTTGAAACATGGGCAAAATCATTAATGCAACTTTATTCTGCTAATGTCAAAAATATTGAATAATTTAGATGTCTGTATTTTGGTCAGAACACCCAGATTCTTCTGCGGTTTTACAGACCTGAACTCTTGTTCTCATTAGAAGCTTTCCTAATAATTTCACCCCACGCTACCTGTGAAGCCAAACCCCATGAACACCCCTCTGTTTTACCTGTCTAAATCTGGCTGCTATTTTTAGTGAAAAAGGTGGCAACTCAAAATCCTGCACAAATTAGTCCTTAATTTTAACACTAAATAAAGTTTATTCAGTATACATAACTATTCCCCATCAGGCCTGGAGTGGCAATCTGCCCTACTGGGCAAATTCCTGGTGGGTGGCCTGGGCTGCCCCGCCACCTTCTCCCACAGGTCTTCGATGCTGAGCCATCACACTGTAGGTCAGTGTTCTCGTCCTCCTCCCTCCATGGCAGCAGTGTTAGTTTTTGCTGCAGATTTTACCTCTGCAGTGCATAGGACTCAATGTGATCCCACCGGCCACTGAGAAAAACAGCCCCTTTCAGATGGTTTATGCAGTGGCAGTTTTCATTCCTATCCACTACAAGTTTTCCACTGCAGAAAATCCACAGTGGATCAGGCACCTGTAGACTTACTCTAAGGTTATGTCAAACAATGTGGTTGTGTTTTTCCCACAAATTCTTTCGTTTAATTTAATTAAAGTGTGTGAATAAACCTGAATTTTTTTTTCCCCTAAATGAGGAAAATTGGCTTCTACCTCACAGGTGTTCTTTTGCCTTCCTCTGGATCAGATTGCAGGATAACAGGCTGAACCGGATGGAGAGATGTCTTTTTTCAGCCTTACAAACTATAGGGGTTATTCATTAAAACGCTGCTCTTAATAACCCCCAGATCTGGTGAAGGGTCTGCCGAAATTATGAAGAGGCCTCTACATAATTTTGCCGCATCCAGCGTCAGTGTAAATGTAAGATAGCTTCCTTCCTGGTTTATATTTAGACCATTTTCTACGCCTAAAACGCCCACTTTTTTAGACCTGATGTGAGCGGCGAAAAGTCGCAGACTGAGGCGCCAGAATTATGCCTAATAAAGGCGTAGTTCTGGATGAACCCCTATGTTACCTTGTTCTAGTCCAGGGATGGCCAAACTGCGGCCCTCCAGCTGTTGTAAAACTACAATTCCCACCATGCCCTGCTGTAGGCTGATAACTGTAGGCAGTCTTTACATGTTGGGAGTTGTAGTTTTGCAACAGGTGGAGAGCAGCAGGCTGGCCAGTCAAAAAATTTTGAGAACGGCAGATTGGGTTCAGGGCTCTCTTCTTCATCTGCAATACAAAGCCATCCCCTTTGGAATATCACAGGCTCCTCAGGTGTTTACCAAGATTATAGCGGAGGTAGCAGCCTATGTAAGATTAAAAGGAATCGCTCTAGTCCCTTATTTAGACTACTTTTAATAATTTCCCAGACCGATTCATCTTTGAAACAGGAGACAGATCAACTGTGTGTAATTCTGGAATCTTTAAGATGGAAGACAAATTGGAAAAAATCCAAGTTACTTCCTTCTCAGAGATGCGTGTTTTTGGGGATACTACTCGATTCCCAGAAACAGATGTTTCCTTCCAGAACAGAAGGTGATGTTATTGGTAGACAAAATACAGGCTCTCTTTCTCAGTTATGGGTGTTTCCTGAGACAGGCTATGTCAGTACTAGGTTTAATTACATCCACCATCCCAGCGGTAACCTATGCTCAGTTTCATTCAAGACCTTTGCAGGAGGACATTCTAAAGAACTGGGACGGTTCTCCCCTTTCATCTAAGTTCTGTAGCAAGGATGTTGGTACTATGGTGCACAAACCCAACAAATTTTATCCAAGGGATGCCCTTGGGTGTCTCAGAATCCGATATCAATCACCATAGACGCAGGTACTTGGGGATGGGGAGCCCATTCAGGGGGAAACTTCTGGGAGTGAAGATGGAGCATTCAATCCAATAACCGTTCCTCAAACTACAAGGAACTAAGTGCAATAAAAGAGGCTATATTAAAAATCCCATCGACATTGGCAGAACTGTAATATATTTAGACAATACACACAAATAAGGACTACAAGAGAGCCCAAGAAGACTATTATATGAATGCACATCCAATCATACAATTAATAAAATATAATTTATTAATATAAACAAAAAGGAGACGCACAAAAGAACATTAAAAATTGTATACAATGGCATCCAGTGTGGGGATACAATGACCCAATATAATAATTTTTCTTCACATGTTTCTGGTACTATCATCACTTTGCACTTTAAGCACTTTGCACGTTTTTGCACTTGCACTTTCTATGGGTCCTTCACTATATAAGTTCCTTCCAATATCCATTGCTACAAATTGAATGCTGCTGTCATGTCATGCACTGCGATATATATAACTTATTCTCTCAATATATCATTTATTTATTTTTATGTTCTATCTGTTTTTGTCTCATATATGATTGTCCCGCATCCATTTCTGGGTCATGGAACGCATTTGCGTTCCAACGGCAATCAGGTGACCGGTATTTCCTGTATGTGGTGCGCAATGCGCTCCATTTCGGATCCTGAGTACAATTCCGGTCACCTGACTTCCGGTATACGTCACACACAGGCGCAGTCTGGCACAGGACACGCCGCTCTAGCTATACGTCACATATAGGCGTACTCTGGCGCAGGACATGCCGCCTGTAAATACTTTTGCCATCATGGGCAGGTGAGAATCATTTATCCACCTTTTTTATGATATATAAGGACGTATGCACGTTGGACCTGTTACCCCTGACGAAGCCGGAGGTTGTCCATGTGTGGGTATTAGGCACAGGGTCTGATGCATTGTTTCAATTTTTATTCATGCTGTTCAGTATTGTATTCCACATTAAGTTTATCTTTTGATTGATTGCATGTATCTGTTCATGCCTGTGCTTAGTTATTTGGTCATGTAATTTTGATACTGTATTGTGCCCCGGACTCCGCCGCAGTGTTGGGTCATTGTATACCCACACTGGATGCCATTGTATACAATTTTTAATGTTCTTTTGTGTGTGTCCTTTTTGTTTATATTAATAAATTATATTTTATTAATTGTATGATTGGATGTGCATTCATTTAATAGTCTTCTTGGGCTCTCTTGTAGTCCTTATTTGTGTATATTGTTGTTTTCAGACTATGGATTGCACTCCATTTCATTATTTATAAGTGTGTGCCCCTGAACTTTTCTGGGTATATTTAGACAATACAACAGCAGTGTCTTATACAAACCACCTGGGGGGCACAAGAATAACCCTGGGTTCAGACCTGAGCGTTCTTGAAACGCGCGTTCGTGTGATTGACTACTGTGGTGTCAATCACAATACGCGCGACAAACGCCACAAAAAAAGCTCAAGTACTTGTTTATGCGTAGGGCGTTTTACAGCGCGTTCGAACGCGCTGTAAAACGCGAAAATGTGAACCAGTCCCATAGGGAAGCATTGTTTTGCATGTGTTGAGCGTTTTACAGCGCGTTCCAACGCGCTGTAAAACGTGCAAGTGTGAACTTAGGGTAAGAGATCTGTTGATGTTATCCCTGGAGATTTTTCAAATTGCAGAGAGGAACCAGTTCATTCTCAGAGTAGTTCACCTCAGAGGGAAGGACATTGCCCTGGCCGATTTTTTGAGCAGGAAAGAGTTGAAGCGGGGGAGAATGGTGCCTTCACAATTCAATTTTGCAGCTCATAGTACAGAAATAGGGTCTACCAACTATAGATCTTTTTGCGACAAGGGAAAACAAAAAGGACAGATTTTTTTCACTCAACAGAATGGACTTCCCGACACTGATAGACGCATTTTCCCAGTCATGGGATCAGGAGTTCGGATCTGCCTTCCCTCCATATTTACTCATTTCCAAAGTCCTGAAGAAAGTTTTCCAGTAGAGGGCTTCTTTGATTTTAATAGCTCCAAGATGGCCTAAAAGAGCCTGGTTCTCAATGTTACAAAACCTAGCGACGGAACATTCATGGATGCTTCCAGTGTGGGACAACCCTCTGTATTGGGGTCCAGTTTTTCACCCCAGACCAGGTCTTACAACTAGCAGCCTGGAAATAGAAAGAATAATATGGTCTAGGAGGGGCTTGTCAAGTGAGTTAGTTTCCACTTTGCTGGCCAGTAGGAAAGAGGTCACGGCTAAAAAGTATGTTCGGATTTGGGATACATTCTCAAAATTTTTGCGAAGGTCTCCTAACCCTTTGCAGGCACCTTGTGTACCGGACATACAAAATTTTTCGCAAGCAGGCCTGGACAAGAATCTAAAAAGTACAACTCTAAAAGTCCAAGTAGTGGCCCTGAGTTTTTTCTATGATTTTAAACTAGCAGAGCATTCTTGGATAAAAAGGTTTCTATCAGCAGCCTCCAGATTACGGCCCTCTTTAAAGGGCTTCTGTCATCACGTTTTGACATTATAAGCTGTCTGACATTAGCTATGTGCTAATGTCAGAGCAGCTTGATAATGTCTTTTTTATAAAAATCCGATTTTATATTCGGGCTAAAAAACGTACTTTTATAATATGTAAATTGGCCTCTAGGAGCAGGGGGGGCGTTGCCCTGCTCCTAGAAGCTCCGTGCGGCAACCTGCTGACACGTCCCTTCTTACTTTGAGTGACAGTGCCGGGCAGCGATCCTCCGGCACTGTCTTTTTGTGAAATCCAGCGCCTGCACGGCCGCTCTGTATTCGGCGCAGGCGCGGTGAGCAGAGGACAGCAGGCACCAGCGTCTGCACACCAGTGCTTAGAGGAGATATCTGGTGAAGCCAGGGTACACTGAACTACAGAAGAATGATAGCAGAAAAAGACCACTGGGTCCATCTCATCGAACCTTATACTATTTCCTTTTTATTTTTATACTAGTATAAATATCCTAGGCCAGTTTAAATTCTGTTACTGTAGATTTTCTAACCACATCGTCTGGAAATTTGTTCAAAGCATTTTTCTGACATTTGTTCTGATCTTCCTCCCAACCTCCTCAGACTGTGCCCCCCCCCCCCTGTTTTCGTGGTCAGCTTCTTATTAAAAAAAAAACTCCCGTCCTAAATGGAAAGAGGGGTGATTTAAACCTTTATATTATTTTAAATTTTTTGTGTATTTTTTTTTTTTTTTTTTGTAATGATTTTAAAGCTCATATATGAGCCTATAAAACCTGTTTTTTTATTTTTAATTTTGAACCATTATATATTTTTAAAATGAGTTTATTACTGTCAATTGCTCATTTCTTATGTTGGCCTGCCATCTGGTGGCCAAAATAAGAATTGCAGCATAAATGCTGTGTGTCTCGTCAGTGAGACTCAACTCATTGAAAGCAACTACCGACATCCCCATTGGCCGTTTTTGACCATTTAGATGTCATGATCTCATTTGTTTACGGCATCTAATGCCTTTAATTGCCTTGATCGTATTGCCGGTCATGGTAAGTAGCGGCAGGCAGGGGCGTAGTTAAAGGCTCATGGGCCCTGGTGCAAGAGTTCAGCTTGGGCCCCCCTTCCCTCAGTACTTTGTGTGTCTTCTTATACTGCACAAGGGTCTTTGGGCCCCCTCAGACTCCTGGGCACGGTAGCGACTGCTACCTCTGCACCCCCTATAGCTACGCCCATGGCAGCAGGTCTCTGCTGTTTGAAACAGCAGAGACCTGCTGACCATGACGTCTGCTGCACATGCAAACGGGCACCATGTTTATACATTGCTCCAGCGCCGTACATGTACGATGCTGGTAGCAAACGGGTCAAACTGGACCTATTACTGAGAATTGCTCACTTCTTATGTTGGCCTGCAATCTGGTGGCCAAAATAAGAATTGCAATTTGAATGTTCTCAGCCTTCTCAGCAAGGAGCGCATTCAAACCAATCACCGGCATCCCCATTTGCCGCGGGGAATGCCGGTAACACTCCCGGAAGCGGCATCTAAAGCCTTTAATTACAGCGATCGGCATTATTGTCAGTCACGGTAATTGGCCGCAGGTCTCTGCTGTTTGAAACAGCTGGTAGCAAAATGGTTAAAGGGGTATTTAGGTTGTTACAAGTTATCATCTATCCACAGGATAGGGGATTACTAATAGATCAGTGGGGGTCCTACTGCAGGGAAAGGATCACGAGAACAGGGGCCCATACGTGCTGCAGCCACCTGAAAAGAACGGAGCGGCTAGTTGCACATGCAGCTGTAGAGTACAGTTATCCCCTGTCCTATAACAACTGGAGTACCCCTCTAAATTTAGTACAAGCAAACTATCACATTGTGATTTATATTCATCTGCCACAGCTATGGAAGCTCAGAAGTGGAGTACAGTTGAGACAATTTGACACTTTCACTATGATAAATAAGGCAAAAACCTGTTTACTGCATAGGAAAGCCCCCAAAACAGCTGGACTTCTGAATTTGACTTAACAGTCACACTTGATCCTAGAAACTGTACATACAGCACCTCTGAACTATTTTCCTGTATTCTAGTTCCATCTGTGTTACACAGTATCCAGGGGATCGTACACCAAACCAGGGCTGTGGAGTCGGAGTCGAGGAGTCGGAGTCGGAGGCAATTTTGGGTACCTGGAGTCGGAGTCGGCAAAAAATGGACCGACTCCGACTCCTACTAGATTTAAATTGGAATAAAAAAGCAAGTTTAAATGTCCCAATTCAGATAAAGTTATAATTGATTACTTCTCTACTGTAAGAATAAAGGCCAATGCATGCAGTGCGTCACGTTACCGCTAAACAAAGACGTTAAGTGACCGTGAAGAAGCATGCTTTTCATATGCTTTACTATGCAGTTAAAGGGACACTGACAGGCTGATATATCTGCTGGTATTCATCAGAGGATTAGGAATACAACTAGACGACTGTTACCCCCAGTTGAGGTTTACTTGTGTTTAAAAACGTTTTAATCAATATGCAAATTCTCTACCTTTGTGCCCAAGGGGCAGGCGCACATGTAGAGTACTGGCAGCACTAGACAGGACTAGGTAGCTAGGAGGAAGAGAGAAAGCTGGCACAGCCTCAGCATAGCCAGACGAGGCTGCTGCCAGCACTCTACACGTGCGCCTGCGCAGGAATTCAGCGTTCGGCTAGCCTGAAAAAAAGGCCAGTGCAGTGAATAATAACGAGGGAACAGCGCTGGGAAGCTGTACTTGGGCGCGGCTGGGCACAAAGCCGCAGGAGACGCTGCCCCATTGGGCACAAAGATGGTGAATTTGCATACAGATTAAAATGTTTTTTAAACACAAGTACAGCTTAACTGGGGGTAACATTAGTATAGTTTTATTCCTAATTCTCTGATGAATACCAGTATATATATATCTTTAGCTGGAAAATCAGCCTGTCAGTGTCTCTTTAAGGAGCGGCAATACTTACACTTTCCATTGTCTTGTGGTCTGCTGTTACAGGGAACCCATGGTTATCCTCGCCTCTCACTGATAACTGATTAAGGACTGGAGACACTTGTATAAGTGAAGGGAATGGATAGTCAATAGTTCAAGACTGAAGCTGTAAACCATTTGAAAAACTGCTATCATTCAGCTAAGGCTATAAAACATGTAAACTCAGATTGTTAGCTTAAATTTTAAACATGACTACGGGATTCTACTAGGAAAATCATATTTTAAAATAAATGCCCCTTCCTGGATCCTCCCACTGCTCTATCTTCAGCAGAAGATCAGCACACAAAGGAGAAGGCAGCAGCTTCTGCTCAACTACCTCTCTGTGCTAGAGAAGATTAGAAGAACTTGGTGGAACAGCTTCGTATTTGCATATTAAATACAGAGGAGTCGGAGTCGGAAGTTTCAAAATCTGAGGATTCGGAGTCGGACAATTTATCTACCGACTCCACAGCCCTGCACCAAACAGGCTTGGGACACCAGCTTGAGTTCCTCAACTCAAACCACAGTTGTGGGAAAGGTAGAAATAATGTACTGTCTGGATTGGTTCTTTCCATTGGTATTACATGAATCTGATGACTCAATTTTGTAACTATTGTGGGGATTTGCCATGGTAGGCAGGGTGAGCAGATGCAGTACAGAGTCACGAAAGCAGATGTTTACCAGACTTCAATGTTTATTCACACTGGGCAGGTTTCATAAAACAGAAAACGACTTCACCTTAGTTTTAAGTTCTGGTGTTCCCTTCACACCATGCTGCAGGTACCGTGTATACTGGTCATGTTCTGGTGGAAAATACCACCCATCTACTAATAGACCCTTCACTGTGTCACACTATTAACATGAAAAACTCTTTTTTTTGGTCTTTAGTAGGTTTGATTTATGGCACTATTTAATTGTTCTGCATGTTGCCTATATTCCAGAATCCTGTCTTCTCCAAAAGAGCTAGGGTTCAATCTCCTGCACAGAAATTACGAATGGACCTATACAACCTGTTGGAAAGCTATGGAATAATGTGGACACGGAATTTGGATCATGACCTTCCTCACTCCTGGCAGCGACATGGTGACTTAGTCGTTTTGAGTGAAGACTGCTTTTGCGACACTATATGGAAACAATTAGGTATACAATATTATTTGTAGCGTATGGTAATAGGTCTTACATTTAGAAATCGAAAGTCATTTACTTCTTATTCATCTGTAGGTGTTGAACTCTGGACCAGTGTAGCATGCTCTCTTGGAGTAAAACGCCTAGCAAAACAAGGTCGTGTGTTAAATGATGGCGTAAGATCACCTAATGTGACTTTGTTACTTGGGGACAATAGTTGGGTGGAACATGTGGACAATGGCATTCAGTAAGTATTGTGGTATTGGATACTCCATTTTTATTTTTTTTGTCCATTTGACTTCATTATATCATGATCTATACATCTGTTTGCAGTTACACTTTTGATTTGACAAAGTGCATGTTCTCAGCTGGAAATATAGTAGAAAAACAGAGAGTGGCAACTCTTAAGTGTTCCAAAGAAGTAGTCGTTGATCTCTATGCAGGTGAAGTATGCCTTTTTTACTTTTTATTCACTTTATTGATTCAACAAATGACACAGATTTGAAGAATGTCATTTCTGAGGACCAGTTCTGAGGACTATATCTTAGACTGTGATTGAGCTACAGACACAATTTTCGCAATTCTTGTTTTAAAGCTGACAGTCATAACTTTAAAACAAGACCACAGCGCTAGCCACAATACATGACAAGTTACATCACTTAGAAATGAGTCCCAGTGAGAGTGGCAATACCTACAGCTTCCATTCCCAACCTGATTTCTAAAGCCTGTGTCTCTAGATGTAGCTCACGGCAATCTTGGTCTTTCTTAAAAACTTAATTGCCAGCTTTCAAACAAGACCAAGATCACATCTCTAGCTGATACTCTGCCTGAGTTATGAAGGGTTAAAACTGCCCTCGTTCTCTTCTACTGGCTAAAATGTCAGCCAGCATGGAGAAGGAGAGGGAAAGCCCATGTAGGAAGTGCTGACAGAATGAATACAGGAGAGACATAGAATGTTTCTCCCTGTGTAACTGTACATGTTCCCAAGGGAAGGGTAACATGAACTTCTGTGCATGTTATCTAGCCCCCTTTATCTATCAGAGAGCATACTTGACATAAGAGGAGTGAGAAGGTGAGCACATTCTGATCTAATCACTCCTCTGCGCCTCACAGCGTTGGTGTACGGCCTAATGACCCAGATGTTTACCAACTTTGGATCACGTCATCAGATAAGTTGCACCAAATTTTTGTACCTCACATGCAAGCTCAAATAAAGCATTTTATACTGGCCTTATCCTATCCATACATGATCTTCAGGCTAAAACCAGCTTGGCGCTTCTGTAGTGATACCTGTTATACACTGCAGTAATAGCGATAACGACCATCACCAATGAGGTATATATAATGTGTATTTGATTGTTTTCAATTAGTTTTACAAAACGAGCCAGTATGACACACTGGACAGGGCAGCAATGAAATAGGTGTAGGGCATTTGTCATCTTTTCCCCTCCTCCTATAAAGTTCAAGATCATATACAGCTAAATTAAAGAAAAAATAAAGCACCTATGACCCATGGAACACAGGGGGTAAAAATGTTACTGCTCCTTAAAGGGGTTATCCAGGAAAAGATATTTATGACTTAGGCTACATTCACACGACTGTATGTGTTTTGCAGTCCGCAAAATACGGATGACATCCATATTGCATCGTTTTTTTTTGCGGATCCATAGTAGCAATGCCTATCCTGGTCTGCAAAACGAACAAGAATAGGACATGTTCTATCTTTTTTGCTGGGCTACGGAACAGACATACAGATGTGGACAGCACACGGTGTGCTATCCGCATTTTTTGCAGACCCATTGAAATGAATAGGTCCACATACTATTTGCAAAAAAAATGGAACGGACACCAAAACAAAATATGTTCTTGTGCATGAAGCCTTATCCTCAGGGTAGGTCATCAGTATCAGATCTGTGGGAATGCAGCACCTGGGACCCCTGCCGATCAGCTGTTAGAAAAGGCCTTGAGCGCCGCAGCCTATTCCTCAGGCGAAGACATCACTGTACATCAATAACATGGTCTAGTTGCAGCTCAGCCCATTCATGTCAATGGGGCTGGAATGCAGTACCAAGCACTGCCACCATACAATGTACGGCGTTGTCCTTGAAAAGCTGTCGAGAGCCTGCATTGCTCACCCAAGCTTTGGTGAAAAAGCTGATCGAAGGGGAAGACGGGACTTGGACCCCTGCTGATGTGATAATGGGGACCTATCCTAAGGATAAGTCATCATTATCTTTTCCAGGATAATCCCTTTAAGACTAAAATCAATTGCTAAGGGGTTCAAATACACCTGAGTTGTGTTCCAGCCATATTTACTTGAGCCATAAATTCTAAATCCATAATATAAAAAGTAAAATTTTCGGGGAGGGTTTTTCCAATTTTGATGTGATTGTTGGGGGTTACGACAGTGTGGACTTACATTTTAGCTGGAAGAAAATTAAGAAAGAAAATAAATGGTAGCACTTACAATAATGAAAAGTGTATATTTGTATATTAACCCCTTAACGCATAGGCCGTACATGTACAGCATTATGTTCCCGCAACTGTATGGTGCGGGCTGCTGTGGTGTGCCTGCTCCATATGCGGCGGCTGCTGGCTGTATAATACAGAAGGCACCGGATGCAATGACAATAGCAATGGATGTAATGGCAATCACGCCAAACACCGTCATTTAACCTTTCGGATGCTGCTCCCTCTGCCTTCTGATCGGAACCCCTGCAGTGAAATCAAGGGGCTTAGATTGGTTACCATAACAGCCTGGGGCCTGCTGAGGGTTCCCAGGGCTGTCATAGTAACCTCCCTGCTGGGCTGTGCATGAGGCCCTCACACAGCGCCGTAAGCCAAAATATAGAAAATTTAGATATTTTTTTTATTTTTATAAAAGATTGGGATCGACATGATTGTAGTGAGCTATAGAATATGGATGGCATGTCAATTTTAGTGCACAGTGAACGCCACTATGTCAAAACCCCCAAATCCTTGGTGGATTTTTTTTTCCCCATTTTATAATACAAGGTAATACGGTAAATTAAATGGTGACATTAAAAATGCATTTTGTCCTGCAAAAAATAATAGCTATGTGAACAGGAGAATGAAAAAACCTATGGCTATTGGAATGTGGGGAGGAAAAATAAAAATAAAATAGGCAGTCTTTAAGGGGTTAAGAAGGGGCATTTATAACATGGTGTTACACGTGTTCCCTTGTATTGTATGTTGTTTGCTTGTAATAGGAAGTAGGACTGTGTGGTCAGGACAGCTTCACTGTTGTGGTATGTAGACAGGCAAGCTGGCCATCAGAGAATGTTGCAGGACAGAACAGAGAAAGCGGTGAATTTTATTGTTTTTTTGGATTGACAGAGAGCCGAACCCATCACTGCTTCTCTGCGTACTGCATTTGAAGCCCCTGGAGCTGCGAGGTTCTGAAGATAATGAGGGTGGGACTAGAAGCTGATGATAGATGCTGGAGCCTAGACAAAGACTGAAACAGTTAAATTAGCAGAAACTCTTGGCTACTGCACAGATGTAATCTTGACTCCTAAAGGCCTTTACAATAGTGCCTAGAGAGCAATCCCTACTCACTCAAGTGTCTCACTTGTCCTATTGGACTACCCATGTTTCTGGAATCTATAAATGTATTGTTTTTCCTGATTTATTCTTTCCACTGTTTAACCCATATATGTATGTCAGAGGTTGGATCTTTTAAGGCCGGAAGTATTAAAACTAAAATGGTAAGATGGAAATAGCATCATGAGGGGTTAAATGGTGGTGTGAGTTTTTTCTTACTTTGGTACCATACATTGAAAAGTTGAGCTGCAATGCTATTTTTGGGGGGTTTTATTATATTTCTAGTTTATTATCTTATCATAAAATTCTCAATAAAATTACAGTTCAATAGATTTTTTCACAGGGCATTACCTTTTTCACAGAATCATGATTTTGTTTAAAGTATTCCCTTTCAATATTTGGACGCTAATGTACAACGTGACAACTGTTGTATTGGAAATCTCTTTTATTTGCCCTTCCATCTGCCAACTCTTTTTTTATTTTTATTTTTAAACTACGGTAGCTCAAGATTGGCCATAAACTTTAAACGTCCGGGTGGTCTGAATTTATCTCTGCAAGGAAACTTTTTTTACATTCTTCCAGAGTTGGAGATTGTTTGGGTAGCAGGTTTTCATTGACCGTTGAGCTCACCATAGGGAGGGTATAGATGGCTTATTAATGTCCCTGCCTACCCTATTGCTTGGTGCACAGTGCATAATGAGTTCTGTGTATGTAGATCAGGAAGCAGCTGTGTAGTTTCCAGTTCTTATCCCAGTGGTTATATGGGTAACTGCAGGAGCTGCTTGGTGTCAGCAGACCTAGATTGGCTCTGCAATGAGGCCTTGGCGGTTGTATTTCCCCCTGTACTTTGGATTAACATGTCGGTCATAGTTACAGGTGAAAAAAAAATATAATGTTAAAATATGTATCCCAATATAGCAATAACAAATGACAAAACAGGTGCACACTGCGGTCTATTGTGGTACTTGTGGTCCGCTGCAGGCATTCTCCACCGTATGCATTTTTGCTGGGGATCGCCATTAGCAACGGGCCACAAGTGCAGGATTTGCTCCTCTGTATATATATGCACAACTGCATTTTTGGGCTGAGTACATCCTGCTTCATGCCACCTTTCAGTTGTTTTGTGTAAAATATGTATCCCCCAACGCCCTACTGCTTCCGCTGGCATCGTTGAAAAAACAGCTGCTGTTGCATTGACCCTTCACATGCCATGGTCAGTGCCGACCAAGTCACGTGCGGGGTTTACAGAGGGAGAGAGCTCCCTCTTTGACACCATCGGCCCACCTCGCTGCAGGGACATGGGGCAGATGGTTGCTATGGCAGCCCCAATGCCTTACACAAGATCGGAGCCTGCCATCTACAGAAGCCTAGGAGATCCAGCCTCCTTTCACCTTATAAAATCAAATACAATAGAAATCAGGCATATTACTTATTGCCCCGTCCCCAACGACCGGCTCTATAAAAATGTCACATGATCTACCTCATCAGTTGAACGCCTTTAAAAGAATTAAAACTGTGGCAAACTAGCCATTTTTCCCATTTCACCACCATGACGGCAAGATAGGAGATTGACCCTTGACCTCTGTAGGTGCAGGAAAACAGAGAAAGATTAAATTGCCCGCGCTCCCCACCCACTTCAGTGTTTTACAGCCCCTATAGTTGCCAAGGCAGAGAAAGGCCTCTCTGCTTGTCAGGAGGTGAAGATGGATTGTATCTGTTCTACCTTACTTTATTTCACAGGGTGGCTCATCGGGGGCTTTGGGCCTCCCTTGGGTCAGGAATCGCCCTGTGATGGCTCCCCTGCTCGCCGGCGGCATGTTGCTAAAGCTCAGCAGGGGAATAATGCGGGCCTGGCATTTGTAGATTGGATGCCTGTGTCCGGTGCTACGGGCGCGTGCGCAACTCCCTTTCCTCTGATAGGATAAACAGGTGCGGGCTGGAGTCCCCACGTGGTTGCGTCGGCGTCTGACATCCCTTTCCGGTGGCGCGATGACGCAGTGGGCGCCCAGGAAGTGTGATACACCGGAGGATTACAGCATGTATAAATTCGCAGGAAGCCATGGTGGATTCTTACCTGAGGTCTGATGATCACATCCACAAGCATGAACAGCCTAGAGAGCTGGATGCTCCTGCATCGGTAATCATATGTCCCCATTAAATTGTTCTCTAATTTTGATCGCAAATTTTTTTTTATTTTTCCTCTGAGGATATGGAGAATCTATTAAAAGCGGTCAGAGCCACTATGGGCATTGAGGAGGTCCAGAAGCCGCATTCCATACAGGAAGAAATGTTTGGGGGCTTAAGAACCAAAAGGTCAAAGGTGTTCCTTAAATGAAAATATAAAAGCGATGATCCTGGACGAATGGTCTGATCCGGAAAAACGTCTCGGCATATCAAAAGAATTAAAAAATCGGCTCTTGTTTGATCCCTCTGAATCCAAATTATTCGATAATATACCTAAGATAATGTGCAGGTAGCTAAGGTAAACAAAAAAAACCTCCCTACCAGTCGAAGACTCTTTTCAGCTAAAAGGTCTAAACAAGAACATCCTATTACAGGAAGTTCAAGATGGAGTCTTTGGTGTCCACAATTCCGCTAATAAGACAGAACATGCTAATGTGCACAATCGACCTGAAGGATGCATATTACCATGTACTGATCAGACAGCAATCTCAAAAGTTCCAAAGGTTTGCGCTGAAAGACAGTACAGGAAAAATGTGGCATTTATGGCCCTCCCATTCGGTATTTCCCCGGCCCCCAGAGTTTTTACCAAAAAAGTTGTGGAAATGGTAGCTCATTTAAGAAGTCAAGGTCTAATAATACCTTATTTAGACGACTTTCTAATAGTGGTAGATTCCAAGGAACGGATGGAAAGCGACCTAAATTGGGACGGATAGTAAATTTAAAGAAGTCGTGTCTTCTTCCCCAGACAAGTGAAAAATTCTTGGGAATCCTCCTGGACTCAGAAATACAGTGCTGATTCCTTCCAGAAGAAAAAGCAGCGAGCTTAAAGGCGAAAGTCCAAAAATTCCAAAAAAGAAATTCATGCTCCATCAGGGAGGTGATGAGCCTCCTGGGTATATTAACATCATGCATAGCGTCGGTCCCTTAGGTTCAGTTCCACTTCAGAACTCTTCAACTTTGGCTACTGAGATGCTGGGACAGGAGATACGCGTTCCTAGACAGAAAAATCCTGATCCCACAGCATGTAAAGTCGTCACTCACATAGTGGACCCAGTCAGCAAACGTAGTAAAAGGAGTGACTTGGCGGAAGACTCTGTTTATTCAAATTCAAACAGGTGCCAGAAAAACAGGCTGGGGAGCAAATATAGAAGGAAAATTCTTTCAGGGTCTTTGGTATCAAACTACAGACTACTCTGTATGGGAGACACTAAGAGCCGCATCGGATTTAAAAAAAGGCCATCACATAAAAATTCTATCTGAAAACATAACAACGGTGTCTTATCTGAGACAACAAGGGGGATTGAGATCAAAATAACTAATGAAACTGTCAGGAAAAACATGTTCATGGGCCAAAGAAAACATAAAGTCCGTATCGGCGGTGCATCTAAAAGGCTCCCAAAATCAGGTTGCAGATTTTTTCAGCTGCAAAACCCTGGACCAGGGAGAATGGTGGCTAAATCCAAAGACTTTCAGCCTGATAGAAGAGAGGGCTCCCCAGTTATAAATCTGTTTGCCTCAAGGGTAAACGCAAAAGTAAAGAAATTCTGCTCCCTGAATCCAAGGGACAACCCTTGGGCTATAGATGCCTTCTCCCACACAGTTGGACCTTGGCTTACGCGTTCCCTCTGTTTCAACTAATTCCAAAGGTTATCTAGGACAGACCAAATCTTAACCTAATAACACCTTTCTGGCCAAAGCGAAGCTGGTTTTTGATACTCAAAAATCTGATGGTATCGGATCCTTGGGTACTTCCTTTTAGGACGTATATCCATTGATACATCCACGTCCAGAATTGTTCAGGCTGACAGCCTGGATCCTGAGCGGCAAATCTTAAAAAGTCAGCGATTGTCAGAGAAGGTCTTTTCCACACTCAAGGCCTGTAGGAAAAAAGTTACATCTCCGATTTATTTAAAAATCTGGAAGAAGTTGATATAAATCAACCAGCTCCAAATATACAGAGAATTCTGGACTTCTTACAACAAGGGCTAGACTTAGGCCTCTGTCCTTCAAACCTGAAGGTGCAGATTGCAGCCCTAAGCGTCTTTTTTTTACTCAGATTTAGCTGAACACAGGTGGATCAAGAGGTTCTTCAGAGCAGCGGGCCGGTTAAGGCCCTTCGTCAGAACTAGAATCCCAACCTGGGACTTAAACATTGTCATACAGGGTCTATCAAAAGGCCTTTTTGAGCCTTTGGAGGATGCTTCAGTCAGTGTGCTCTCACTCAAGACAGCCTTCCTTATCGCAATTACGTCATCTAGGAGAGTAGGGGAAATCCAGGGCCCCTTTATCAGACATCCACATTTAACCATTTTGGATGACAGGATAATAATTAAACCAGATCCAAGGTTCCTTCCAAAGGTAGTTTCTGGCTTCCATAGAAGCCAGGAGATCGTGCTGCTTTCGTTCTGTAATAACCCAAAAAACCCAAGGGAGGAGGAATTTCATTCCTTAGACGTCAGATGGGTTGTGTTAAGGTACCTTGAGGTGTCTAAAGAATTCAGGAATTTTGACAACCTGTTAGTCCAGTTCGGAGGGAAGAATAAGGGGATGGTTGCCTCTAGTGCCTCCATCGCTATGTGGATAAGACAAATGATCCATGACTGCTACCGACTTCAAAATCTTCCATGCCTGGTTAAAGTTGGGGCCCATTCCACCAGGGCAGTCTCTTCTTCCTATGCATAAAAAGCGGGAGCATCATTGAAACAAATATGCAAAGCTGTGACCTAGTCCAACGATCATACCTTCATTAAGCATTATAGGTTTGACTTGTCAGGATCTTCAGAATTATCCTTTGGTAGGAAGGATTCTACAAGACATAGCCCCCCGCCCCCCCTAAATTAGGTAATCTGGTAGGTCTCCTATCTTGCCGTCATGGTGGTGAAATGGGAAAAACTGAATTAGACTTACCGGTAATTCCTTTTCCACGAATCCACCTTCATGGAAAAAGATTTTTATATATATATATATATATATATATATATATATATATATATATTGTAAGAGGGTGCAAGGTATCATAGTCGATGGCAGGTACGTGTCACCGAGGTTCCTGGCCTCGGTGAGGTGAGAGCCGGGTTTTATGTGTCTGCAGCAGCTAGTGCTGTTTGACTTTGTTACCTAGTTTGGCTGCAAAGCTAATCCGGGCCGGCTCTTACTGGGAGTAGGCAAAGAGCTGGGTGGGTGCCTACTCCCCACGGTCCAGGCCGGACTTTATCCGGGCCTTTAAAAGGCAGCCTCCTTAGCAGCTGGGTGGTGATTGTCCTGGAGCTGCAAACAGGGCTGTGGAGTTCTCTGACTTAGAGGAAAGAGCTCAGCAAGGAGGTGTTGTTGTTCCTGGCACCCTGAAGGTGGATTCTCCTGCGGCTGGGCCGACAGCCTGGTGCGAACCTGCACCTAAACCTCCCAGGTGACTGAACCTGTGCTCCTGTTTTGTTTTGCCTCCTTGTTTCTGACATGTGTGAATTACCACCAAAAGACTGTTTGCTGTTTATTTTTGTGTCAGTGTGAATAAAACACTGTTTATTGCACATGCTGGACTCTTTGTTTTGCCTCGGTACTGCACCCGCACCGCTGTCTACCAGAGCGACTCCCCACATTTGGTGTCGGATGCGGGCATGCGCAGTGAGGCTGGCGTGAACGCCGAAGTTTTTTTGCTAAAGTGCATGGAATTTATTAAGCCAGCAAAGTTGCAAGCAGGAATTTCTGGCAACATGGAGGCTGCTGTGAAGGCTCTCATAGAGGCTAACGTGCAGCAGCGGGAGACCAACCAGCTACTGCTACAACATGTGATGGCGTTACAGGCGGCAGGAGCGTCCCACCACGTCCATGATGCCCGGAAAGCGGTCCGTGCGGCGATCCCAAAAATGACCCCGCAGACGACGTTGAGACATACCTGGCGGTCTTTGAGAAGGTCGCCGTGAGGGAAAAGTTACCCCGTGACCAGTGGGCCGAGGTGGTCGCTCCGTTCCTGGCTTCCGGACCCCAGCAGGTGTTTTTCGACTTGTCGGACGACCAAGCGGCAGATTATGACACCGTGAAAGGAGAGATCCTAGCCAGACTGGGGGTGAACGTGCTGGTCCGCGCTCAAAGAGTCCACCAGTGGGACTTTAAAACGACTGATCCCGCTAGGCCGCAGTACTACGACCTGCTGCACAGGCTGCAAAAGTGGCTGCAGCCTGAGCTACTAAGTCCCACTGCCATGCTGGATCGACTGTTGGCGGACATCTTTGGAGGGCCCTGCCTTATCCCCTCCAGCACTGGATCGGCCAGGTATCGCCCACCAATGCCCTGGAGATGGTCGACCTGGTGGAGCGTTACGAGGCCACCAGAAACCTGCAGGGAGTCTTGCTGGGAAGGGGTCAGTCAAACCCCGGAGGCCTCTGCCCCAGTTCCGACGTCCGGCGACAGAGCGGCCTGCACGGAATATACCCCTGCGAGTCCGCCTCCCGTGGTATGCTGGAGGTGTCAGGAGCCAGGCCACATCAGGGCCGACTGTCCGCATCGGGATGAGCCGATGGAGGTGAACTACGGGGGTCGCCACTCCTTGTACGCCCGGAGACTGTGTGCGACCGGCACCCCCGAGACAATAGCCAATCGTCATCTGTGCCAGGTGCAAGTCGGGGATAACCTGGCAGTGGCGCTGTTGGACTCAGGGAGCCTGGTAACCCTGATAAGTGCTGCCCTGGTCCAGCCCACCCAGTATACGGGCCGGAAAGTGGGTGTGGTATGCATTCACGGAGACTTAAAGGACTATCCCACTGCTGTAATGTCTCTGTCCACGGCGGCCAGCACCTGGACTTGTGAAGTGGCGATCTCCACAAAGCTACCGTATGAACTGATAATTGGGAGAGACTTCCCTGGTTTTCCGTCACTGTGGCCTGAGGTGAAAGTGTCTAATAGCCCTGAGACAGGGGTAACCCTAGCAGAGTGGCCTGATACCACTGGAAGGCCAGAACCCTGGGAGCCCGAGTCTGAAGGGCCAGCGGTAGGGGTGACCACTGCTGCAGCGGTAGTGGGGGAGACAACCCCACTGAGTGTAATGGTGGGAGACACGGAGGACTTGCCACCGGGACCTGAGTTGGCAGACCTCAATGTCTCCGGGGAAAATTTTGGGACCGCACAACACCGGGACCAAACCCTAACCAGGGCCTGGGAGAATGTGCTGGAAATTGATGGTAAACCCCAGAAACCAGGGGCTGAATTAATGTTCCCACGATTTATTGTTCTGCAGGATATGTTGTATCGGGTGAACCAAATCCGAGGTGAACCTGTTGAACAGTTGGTGGTGCCCACAGCGTATCGCAAGCTTGTCATGGAGCTTGCCCACCAACATGTTCTTGGGGGACACCTGGGGTGGCAGAAAACCCAGGACCGCATTCTGCAGCGGTTTTATTGGCCCAGTGTGTTCAAGGAGGTAGAAAATTATTGTAAGTCCTGTCCAACCTGTCAGATAACTAGCCCCCAGCCACATTTCCGTAGTCCTCTGGTACCTCTGCCAATTATTGAAGTACCGTTTGAGCGAATCGCTATGGATTTAATTGGGCCTGTACCAAAGTCTGCCAGGGGCCACCAACACATTCTGGTAGTTCTCGACTATGCCACTCGGTATCCGGAGGCGGCGCCTCTGCGACATACCTCAGCTAAGCTCATTGCCAAAGAGTTATTGGAGATGTTTTCCCGTGTGGGCCTGCCAAAAGAGGTTCTGACAGACCAAGGGACCCCTTTATGTCCAAAGTAATGAGGGAACTGTGTAAATTGTTGCGTATAAAGCAGTTACGGACGTCCGTTTACCATCCGCAAACAGACGGTCTTGTGGAGAGGTTTAACCAAACTCTAAAAATATGTTAAAGAGGGTGGTGTCTAGAGATGGGAAGGACTGGGATCTGCTTCTGCCCTATCTCATGTTCGCAGTGCGAGAGGTGCCCCAGGCCTCTACTGGGTTCTCGCCCTTCGAACTGCTTTATGGCAGACACCCTCGGGGCCTGTTGGATATCGCCAAGGAAGCATGGGAACAACAGCCTGTCCCCCACAAAAGTGTCATTGAGTATGTCGCCCAGATGCAGGAACGGATGGAAAGGGTGTTGCCCTTGGTCCGGGAGCATATGGAGGCAGCACAACAAGCCCAGAGTAGGGTGTACAATCGTCAGGCTCGGGTACGGGACTTCAATCCGGGAGATCGGGTTTTGGTTCTGGTACCCACCCTTGACAGCAAATTCCTAGCTAGGTGGCAGGGCCCCTATGAGGTGATCGAGAAGGTAGGGGAAGTAAATTACAAAGTACACCAGCCAGGGCGGCGCAAGCCGGAGCAGGTGTACCACGTGAATTTACTTAAGCCGTGGAGAGATAGGGACACGGCCGACGACCACAGCCCCCGGCCAGGGCTTCTAGGTGAAAAGTGTCCAGCCCCACAGTTCGAGGCCGGTGAAGCCGTAACCATGGTAAAAATTGCAGACAGCCTGTCTTCCAAACAAGTTCAGGAAGTCAGAGAGTTCAACAGTCGAAACACGGATGTGTTCTCGGACCTCCCTGGCCGCACGTCTCTCATCCGACATGACATCGTCACTGAGCCTCAGGCCAAGGTCCGGTTAAAACCATACCGGGTACCCGAGGCTCGGCGGCGGGCCATCGCGGAGGAAGTGCAGTTAAATGAAGTATCCAAGTTTGACGCGTATCCCATGCCCCGAGTAGACGAGCTTGTTGAAAATTTAGGACAAGCCCGTTATTTTTCTGTGCTGGACCTCACTGAAGGGTACTGGCAGGTACCCTTAACGGAGTCGGCTAAGGAAAAAACTGCGTTTGTTACCCCGCAGGGCCTGTATCACTACAAGGTGTTACCCTTTGGCCTGCATGGCGCCCCCGCCACCTTCCAAAGGTTAATGGACATAGTGCTGCGACCACATCGTCGGTACGCCTCGGCCTACTTAGATGATGTAGTCATCCACAGCACCGACTGGGAAAGCCATTTACCCAAGGTGCAGGCGGTAGTGGATGCCCTGAGGAAAGCTGGACTAACCGCCAATCCAAAAAAGTGTGCGATTGGGTTGGAAGAGACCAAATATCTGGGATATGTAATCGGGCGGGGAGTCATCAAACCTCAGGTAGCTAAGGTAGAGGCCGTTCGTAACTGGCCCCGACCGGTCACCACCAGGCAGGTAAAGTCGTTCCTGGGGATTGTAGGATACTACATGAGGTTTGTGCCCCACTTTGCCACAATAGCAGCGCCATTGACAGATCTGTTGAAGGGGCGAAAGTCTGGGAGGGTTAGCTGGAGTGAGAAGGCGGAGGAGGCTTTCTCCGCGTTGAAGTCGGCCCTGTGTGGGTCCCCGGTTTTGGTGACACCCGACTTCAACAAGGAGTTCGTCGTACAGACCGACGCCTCGGAGGTAGGCCTCGGTGCTGTACTGTCTCAGGAGGTCAACGGGAAGAACATCCCGTTGTCTTCCTGAGCCGTAAGCTCAGTCCCGCCGAGTCCAGGTATAGTATAGTGGAGAGGGAGTGCCTGGCTATCAAGTGGGCACTCGAATCTCTCCGCTACTACCTGTTAGGGAGGAGGTTCCGTCTGGTGACCGACCATTCCCCTCTCAAGTGGATGAGTCAGGCCAAGGAGAGGAATGCTCGGGTCACCAGGTGGTTCCTATCCATGCAAAATTTCAAATTCTCCGTGGAACACAGGGCAGGCCGCTTGCAGGGTAACGCAGATGCCCTGTCCCGCGTCCACTGCCTCACGTGTGTTCACCCCTCAGGGTTGAACAAAGGGGGGATGTAAGAGGGTGCAAGGTATCATAGTCGATGGCAGGTACGTGTCACCGAGGTTGCTGGCCTCGGTGAGGTGAGAGCCGGGTTTTATGTGTCTGCAGCAGCTAGTGCTGTTTGACTTTGTTACCTAGTTTGGCTGCAAAGCTAATCCGGGCCGGCTCTTACTGGGAGTAGGCAAAGAGCTGGGTGGGTGCCTACTCCCCACGGTCCAGGCCGGACTTTATCCGGGCCTTTAAAAAGGCAGCCTCCTTAGCAGCTGGGTGGTGATTGTCCTGGAGCTGCAAACAGGGCTGTGGAGTTCTCTGACTTAGAGGAAAGAGCTCAGCAAGGAGGTGTTGTTGTTCCTGGCACCCTGAAGGTGGATTCTCCTGCGGCTGGGCCGACAGCCTGGTGCGAACCTGCACCTAAACCTCCCAGGTGACTGAACCTGTGCTCCTGTTTTGTTTTGCCTCCTTGTTTCTGACATGTGTGAATTACCACCAAAAGACTGTTTGCTGTTTATTTTTGTGTCAGTGTGAATAAAACACTGTTTATTGCACATGCTGGACTCTTTGTTTTGCCTCGGTACTGCACCCGCACCGCTGTCTACCAGAGCGACTCCCCACATTATATATATTTTATTGTGACACAGTGAGAGGTTTGGTTGTGGAAAACAGGTATTTTTCTCTCAGCCTGTGCTGCAGGGTTGAGTGTAGCCAGGTGAGGGTGAACACTAGACCGGATTTTAGGTGCCGGTCCGGGTTTTTGGTTAACACCTAGTTGCCTTTAAAAGACAGCTGGGTTTATGCAAAGGGGTCTCTGTGTTGGGATCTGATAGCCTTGTTGCTGGATGGAGGCTTGCTACTTGTTTGGAGTGAAAACAGGTTCAGGCTGCTATGAACAAGGACTTTTTGAAGCAAAATTGCCGCATGGTGTGACCTACCACCAATACCACAAAGGTGACTTTTTGCTTGAATTGCACTGCTTGTTTTGTCACTTGCCTAAAGTGTGAATAAAACACTGCACTGTTTGATCCAAAGAACGTGTTTTTGCCTCTATACTGCGTCTGCTGACCCTGTCTACCAGAGCGAGTCCCCACAATATATATATATATTAGAATGAAAGTAAGGCAGCACTCCGTTCGAGTGTAAAAATGGATCCCCTTATTCACCTCTTGCAACGTTTCAATCACTCATTGCGATCTTTCTCAAGCAGTGATTATAAGTGCACAGGAAGTTTATATAACAAGTATACAAGTGAAACTCATAAATCAATCAAGATATCTAATTTGTAAACAAACTCATAATAAAAAAGTTCATGCATATATCCACAATAATACAAAAGTGTACTGGTGATCAAAAGCAGTACACAGTGCGGTTTGTGTCAGAATATACAGATACATTTAATAAAAACATAAAATTCATGTATTGACATGTGCATATTGTGCTGCCCTCTGGATGGGTCTCTCCCCTGTATCCAAGTAGCTGAATACACAGTAATTAGACTAAGTAAATTGCGATCCTGTTGTAAATCCTATAGATTGTTTCACCCTCCTAAGTTTACATATAACGCCATGGCAACAACGGCTCCGCTCTGTCCATTGGCCGAGCCGAGTGCTGTTATGCGCAATAGGGGAGTTTGTTCTTCCGCCCTGACCAGGCAACTGGCAAGAGTGCACGTCAGTGATGACGACGTTCTCTCTGGATCATGTGACATCAGCTTCACTATTCCGGTGCTGATGCAGGCGCAGTGCGCAGTTCCAGACGCTGTAGCGATATTCACATGGTGAGTGGAATTATGCATCCGATGTTGTAGGTGACCAATCTATACTATTTTACACAGCTGGGTGATAGTGACGTCACTATTTCTGATACACAATATGCACATGTCAATACATGAATTTTATGTTTTTATTAAATGTATCTGTATATTCTGACACAAACCGCACTGTGTATTGCTTTTGATCACCAGTACACTTTTTTTTTTTTTTTTGTGGATTTATGTATGCACTTTTTATTATGAGTTTGTTTACAAATTAGATATCTTGATTGATTTATGAGTTTCACTTGTATACTTGTTATATAAACTTCCTGTGCACTTGTAATCACTGCTTGAGAAAGATCGCAATGAGCGATTGAAAAGTTGCAAGAGGTGAATAAAGGGATCAATTTTTACACTTGAACAGAGTGCTGCCTTACTTTCATTCTACAATTATTGGCCCATATCCAAGGGCAACAGGATTTGCACCCGCTGTTTACTTTTGGAGTGCTGCTACCATCTTTTTTTATAATATATATATATATATATATATATATATATATAATAATGTAGTGCGCTTAATCAGGATAGTATGAAGAAATACTTAAAAAGTGGGTGCATGGGTACTATAGTAATCTGTTAAACACTGAAGTGGGTGGGGACAATTTAATCTTTCTCTGTTTTCCTGCCCCTACAGAGGTCAGGGGTCCATCTCCTATCTTGCTGTCATGGTGGATAAATGGAAAAGGAATTCAGTATAATTCAGTTTTTTGTCACCTTGCCTCACAAAAAGCTTAATAACGAGCGATCAAAATGGTACCAGTGAAACCACCACCACATCCTGCAAAAAAATGACCCCACACATAAGACTGTGGCCATTAAAAAAAATATGGATTACAGAAAATGACAACTCAGAAACAAGATTTTTTCTTTTCAAAAATGCTTTTACTGTGTGAAACAAAAATAAAAATGCACATATTAGGTATCACTGGATCTGTAATTATCTGCACTATAAAAATGTCACAAGATCTACCCCGTCAAGTGAATGTTGTTAAAAAAAAAAAACTGCTAAAATGGCCATTTTTTGGTCACCTTGACCCAAAAAGGGGAATATTGAATGATCAAAAATGGCACCAATAATAATGTCAGCTCTTCCTGCAAAAAACGAGCCCCTACTCAAGACGATTGCCATAAAATAAATATAGCCTTCAGAAAATTGAGATAAAAATAAAATGATTCTTTTTTTTCAAAAATGCTTTTATTGTAAAAACTAGACATATTAGGTATTGCTACGTCTGTAATGACCCCCAGGTGAACACTGTTAAAAAAAGATGGATAAAAACTGTGCCAAAATAGCCATTTTTGTCATTTTGCCTCAAAAAAGTAATATTGAATGATCAAAAAATCATATGTACCCAAAAATGGTACCAATAAAAACGTCAACTCTTCTTGCACATACACATAATGTAGCTTTCAGAAAATGAAGACATAAAAACATATATTTTTTTTAATGCTTTATTATGTAAAACTGAAACAAAAAAATAAAAATATCATCAGGGGGGCTTCAAATGCGACATGGCAACTTAAAATTAAGCCAGTGAAATCTGCTGTCCAAAATTCATATGGCGCTCTCTACCTTCTGCGCCCTGCCGTGTGCCCATACAGCAGTTTACAACCACATATGGGAAGTTTCTGTAAACTGCAGAATCAGGGTAATAAATATTGAGTTTTGTTTGGCTGTTAACTCTTGCTGTGTTACAGAAAAAATTTAAAATCTGCAAAAAAAATGTTTGAAATAGATTAGTACTTAAAAAAGTGGGTTTGTAAATTTTCTTAAATTTTTTTTTTAAATTGCTTCTAAAATCCTAAGTCTTCTAACGTCCTAAAAAATAAAATATTTACAAAATGATGGCAACATAGTAGACATAGGGAATGTTAAGTAATAACTATTTAACGAGGTATAACTATCCAGTATCCGTCTAAAAAGCAGAGAAATTTAAATCTAGAAAATAGTGAATTTTCTAACATTTCTGTAGACTGGATTTCTATACATTCCAGCACTATTCTATAATACGGCGGTAAGACTCAGGTCATAGTCTGGAATGTTAGAGGCTTGAGAGAGAGCACAAAACATCAGGCAGTCTTTATGGCTATATAGAAACACATCTGTCTAAGCACTCCCAGAGACTGCTACATAAGCCATGGATCTCACATGCCTATCATTCCACCTATTCTACACATGCTAGAGGGGTTAGCCTTCTTCTACACAGGGCCTTGCCCTTTGAATGCTACTCTTCAGAGGTCGACCCTGATGGTAGATATGTTTGTTTACATTGTTCTATATATAAGGTACAATTTTTCCTCATTGCCATATATATCCTGCCACCATACTCCTGTAATGTGATTAGGCAGGTCATGACAGCCGTACTTCGAGGCCCTCCAGTCCCAATACTTATGTTAGGAGACTTTAATAAGTACTTAGAACCTTCCCTAGATAAATTCCTTCAGGGCCCCACTCTGGCAGAGGCCCCGGAGACCTAACTGGCAAAGCTATTGTGTGAACTTGATCTGCAGGATTTGTGGAGACTCTGATATCCGGATGTACGCGAGTATTCCTGTTTTTCAACATCTTATAACTCTCTATCCAGGATAGATTTGCCTATTCGGCCCTTGGAGGCTTCACCCTATATTTCTTGTATGGAATACCTACCAGGTATTCTGTCAGACCACTCCCCCATTCGATTGGAAATGCAGCTGGTGCGGGGTGGGGAACGCAGTGGACCTGTTCTCTGGAAACTTAATCCCTTTTGGATTCAGCTATTGGATGAGGGAAACCACCTTACAGAGCAGATTAGGGAATTTTTTCTCTCTAATGTAGGTTCAGCTGCCACGGGGACAGTCTGGGATACTATGAAAGCCTATGTCCGGGGTTTATACATACAAAAAATTAAAAGGTGGAATAATAAGAATAGGGGACTTTCGGACTCCTTGCAGCGGGAGGTGAAGGACTCTGAGGCTGCTTATATAGACAGAGTCGGTGTGGAGGGAGGCACAGGATAAACTAAAGGATCATCTGACTCAAACTGCAGACAACAAACGTTTCTTTCTGGGACAGAAATATTTTGAAGCAGGGGAGAGCACAGGCAGTTTGCTGGCCAGAGGGGTCCGACTCGGTTATCCTTTGTTATATACTTCAAAACTTCACATGGACGCAAGTGATCTTAAGTCCTATGTAGCCAATATACCCATACCAGTGATGTCATCAGAGTCGGCCCAATATCTGGATGAGCCCTTAGAGAGGGAGGAACTTAAGGCGGCTCTTCGGTCCTTTTCCAACGAGAAGGCCTCTGGTTTTGATGGTCTACCGGCTGAGTTCTTTAAACGTGATCAAGAAACCCTTCTCCCTCATCTATTAGACACATTTAAGGATGCTTTGCCATCGGGGAAATTGCCTGCATCTATGCAGGAGGCTGTAGTGGTGGTGCTGCCAAAACTTGTAA
Source organism: Bufotes viridis (assembly GCA_033119425.1). NCBI lineage: Eukaryota > Metazoa > Chordata > Amphibia > Anura > Bufonidae > Bufotes > Bufotes viridis. The sequence goes on along the minus strand of CM065597.1, from coordinate 103,084,533 downwards.
AGGATCCAACTTTATCTAACTCCTATAGGCCCATATCCCTTTTGTCTACAGATGTGAAAATACTGGCGATGGTATTAGCTAATCGCCTGAAAAAAGTTATAACCTCCCTCATACATGAAGATCAGTCGGGATTTATGCCGGACAAGAGTACCTCCATTAATCTCCGGACACTCTTTCTCAATCTCCAGAGAACAATGGATACTGGGGGCTGCCGCGCTGTGATGTCCATCGACGCTGCCAAAGCTTTTGACAGCTTTGAATGGGAATATCTATGGGAGGTCATAAGGGCTATGGGATTTGGGCCGGGATTTTTTCATGGGTTCATCCTCTCTACTGCTCACTAGTGGCCAAAATTAGGGCAATCAGGGAATTATCTGCACAGTTTTCCAAGACAGGGTTGTCCGTTATCCCCTCTATTCGATATAGCCACTGAGCCTCTGGCTTGTCTTCTGCGTACATCCCCTGATTGGAAGGGGTTTCCATTGGATCCCCAGGAAGCAAGGGTCTCCCTATATGCTGATGATATGCTTATATACATGAAAGACATAGCATATTCTATTCGCCCAATTATGAAATCCATCACCGAAAGATTTGCTAATGAAGACCAATCGCAAAAATTGACCCAAAAAATGTCTATAGCTTGGTGGGTATCCAAACTTTGAGTCCGCAGACTGCAGTAGCATATTCTGGTCATGTAAACTTTTTGCATTACTACCATCACTGCTGTGTAATTACTTTTGCAATATTATTTTAGGCATTGGATACTTTACCCTGCCTTTCCTGGTCCATGCAGGAGCAGCATTTGTTTACGCGTGTGAATGGAATCCCCATGCTGTAGCTGCTTTGCGGAAAAACCTGGAGCTTAACAAGGTGTCTCACAAATGCCAAATTATTGAAGGTGACAACAGACAGGTAACACAAGTAATTAACCACTTGAAGACCACAGGTTTATACCCCCCTAGTGACCAGGCCCTTTTTTACAAATCCGCACTACACTACTTTCACCGTTTATTGCTCCGTCATGCAACTTACCACCCAAATGAATTTTACCTCCTTTTCTTCTCACTAATAGAGCTTTCATTTGGTGGTATTTCATTGTTGCTGACATTTTAACTTTTTTTGCTATTAATAAAAATTTAACGACATTTTTGCAAAAAAATGACATTTTTCACTTTCTGTTGTAAATTTTTTTTAAAAAAACTACATTTCTATATAAATTTTTCTCTAAATGTATTGTTCTACATGTCTTTGATAAAAAAAAAGTCCAATAAGTGTATATTTATTGGTTTGGGTAAAAGTTATAAGCGTTTACAAACTATGGTGCAAAAAAGTGAATTTCGGCATTTTGAAGCAGCTCTGACTTTCTGAGCACCTGTCGTGTTTCTTCAGGTGCTAGAATGCCAGGATAAGTATAAATACCCCCAAATCACACCATTTTAGAAAGAAGACACCCCAAAGTATTCGCGGAGGGGCTTGGTGAGTTCATGTATCATTTCATTTTTTTCACAAGTTAGCGGAAAATGACACTTTCTGAGGAAAAAAATAATAATAAAGTTTCCATTTCTGCTAACTTCTGGCAAAAAAAAAAAAAATCTCATACGGGCTCATTATGCCCCTCAGTGAATACCTTGGGGTGTCTACTTTCCGAAATGGGGTCATTTGTGGGGTGTTTGTACTGTTCTGGCATTTTGGGCGAGGCTAAATTGTGAGCCGCCATGTAAAAGCTAAAGGTACTCATTGGTTTTAGGGCCCCTTTGCACCCAGGCTGCAAAAAGTGTCACTCATGTGGTATCGCCGTACTCAGGAGAAGTGGGGCAATGTGTTTTGGGGTGTATTTTTACATATACCTATGTTGGGTGAGAGAAATATCTCTGTAAACTGACAACTTTGTATAAAAAAATTTAAAAATTGTCGTTTACAGAGATATTTCTCACACCCAGCAGGGTATATATAAAATACACCCCAACACTGCCCTACTCTCTGATGCGGCGATACCATGTGTGTCACTTTTGCAGCCTGGAATGCGCAAAGCCTAATTCAATGAGTACCTTTAAATTTCACAGGGCATTTTTACGCATTTGGATTCCAGACTTCTTCTCACGCTTTAGGGGCCCCTAAAATGCCAGGACAGTATAAATACCCCACATGTGACCCCATTTTAGAACGAAGACACCCCAAGGTATTCCGTGAGGGGTATGGTGAGTTCATGTAAAATTTTATTTTTGTCACAAGTTAGTGGAATATGAGACTTTGTAAAAAACAAAATAAAAAAATAAAAATATATCAATTTCCGCTAACTTGTGCCAAAAAAAAAAATTCTGTGAACTCGCCATGCCCCTCACGGAATACCTTGAGGTGTCTTCTTTCCAAAATGGGGTCACATGTGGGGTATTTATACTGCCCTGGCATTTTAGGGAACCTAAAGCGTGAGAATCCAAATGCGTAAAAATGCCCTGTGAAATCCTAAAGGTACTCATTGGTTTTAGGGCCCCTTTGCGCATCTTGGCTGCAAAAAGTGTCACTCATGTGGTATCGCCGTACTCAGGAGAAGTAGGGCAATGTGTTTTGGGGTGTATTTTTACATATACCCATACTGTGTGTGAGAAATATCGCTGTAAACGACAACTTTTTAAATTTTTTATACAAAGTTGTCAGTTTACAGAGATATTTCTCTCACCAGCATGGGTATATGTAAAATACACCCCAAACACATTGCGCTACTTCTCCTGAGTCGGCGATACCACATGGTGACACTTTGCAGCCAAGATGCATAAAGCTCAAATTCCAATGAGTACCTTTTAGGAGGAGCATTTTTACGCATTTTTCTTCTCATGCTTTAGGGCCCCTAAAATGCCAGGGCAGTATAAATACCCACATGTGACCCCATTTTGGAAGAAGACACCCCAAGGTATTCCATGAGGGGCATGGCGAGTTCATAGAAAAAAATTTTTGGCACAAGTTAGTGGAAATTGATTTTTATTGTTTTTCTCACGAAGTCTCCCTTTCCGCTAACTTTTGACAAAAGTTTAATTTTCATGGACTCACTATGCCCCTCAGCGAATACCTTGGGGTGTCTTCTTTCCAAAATGGGGTCACATGTGGGGTATTTATACTGCCCTGGCATTTAGGGGCCCTAAAGCGTGAGAAGAAAAATGCGTAAAAATGCCCTCCTAAAGGTACTCATTGGAATTTGGGCCCTTGCGCATCTTGGCTGCAAAAAGTGTCACTCATGTGGTATCGCCGTACTCAGGAGAGGTAGGGCAATGTGTTTTGGGGTGTATTTTTACATATACCCATGCTGGGTGAGAGAAATATCTCTGTAAATTGCCAACTTTGAATAAAAATTTTTAAAAGTTGTCATTTACAGAGATGTTTCTCACACCCAGTATGGTATATGTAAAATACACCTCAAGCTACTGCCTACTCTCTGAGTACGGCGATACCATGTGTGCACTTTTGCAGCCAAGATCGCAAAGGCCCTAAAACCAATGAGTACCTTTAGGATTTCACAGGGCATTTTTACGCATTTGGATTCTCACACTTTAGCACCCCTAAAATGCCAGGGCAGTATAAATACCCCACATGTGACCCCATTGTGGAAGAAGACACCCCAAGGTATTCTGTGAGGGTATGGCGAGTTCACAGAAAAAAAATTTTTGACACAAGTTAGCGGAAATTGATATATATATATATATATATATATATATATATATTTATTTTTTTTACAAAGTCTCATATTCCACTAACTTGTGACAAAAAATAAAATTTTACATGAACTCACCATACCCCTCACGGAATACCTTGGGGTGTCTTCTTTCTAAAATGGGGTCACATGTGGGGTATTTATACTGTCCTGGCATTTTAGGGGTCTCCATAATCATTACACGTATGGCCAGCATTAGGAGTTTCTGCGATTCTCCTTATATTGAGCATACGGGTAATGAGATTTTTTCCGTTCAGCCGCTGCGTGAAAAAAATAAATAAATGAGCGGCACAGATTTTTCATTCGCATCGGTCAATGTGGATGAAAAAATCTCTGCCAAATCAGTGATTGCGGTGCGGTGGGCGCTAGCTAACTAACAAGTAGCTAACTAACTGGCGGTGATAACGGGACCCTTATGCCCCATTCACACATCCGAAATTCTGTTTGCGGAGCGGATTGCGGACCTATTCATTTCTATGGGGACAGACTTTGTCCCGCTCGGATCGGAATTACGGATCAGCGCTTCCTGAGTCTGCACTTCCGTTCCGCAAAAATATAGAACATGTCCTATTCTTGTCCGCAATTGCGGACAAGAAAAGCATTTTCTATATAGTTCTGTCGCGGATCTGCAAAATGCGGAAGCGCATTGCCGGTGTCCGTATTTTGCGGATCCGCAGATCCATGGATCCGCAGATCCATGGATCCATAAAACACATACGGACGTCTGAATGAGCCTGTAGGGGGTGATTAGTGACAGGGGGGTGACAGGGGGTGATCAGGGGGTGACATGGGTGATCAGGGGTTAATCAGTGATGGGGGTGGAGGGGTGTGTGTGTAGTGATTGGTGCACTTTTCCTATGTTTCCTCTGGTGGTCCCAAACAAAGGGACCACCAGGCGAGCTGAGCAACAGGCATATCAGACGCTGTTTAAAAAACAGCGTCTGATATGCGATTTAAATGCGTTTTTTTCCGCATCTACAGCCTGCCAGCGCATGATCAGCGCTGGCAGGCTGTAGTTTCAGTTGTCCCGGCTCCGATCACATGAACGCGCACGCACGACGCGCGCGCGTTCATGTGAAATCTCGGGTCTCACGAGATGACGCCGATAGGCGGCAGTGAGACCTGAGAGAGCCGCCGCGCTGACGCCCATCGGCGTTAGCGTGGCGGCAAGTGGTTAAGGCATCAAGGAAAGCTATATTTTATGCTTGCTCATCTATTTTAACTTTAAAAAAATATTTTTAATCTGACTAAGGTGTATTGTTATTGTTTTGTGTATTAAATCATGTTATTTATACTACAAGTGCCCTCTAGAACTAAAGAAATGGACCATAAGATACACAAAACCGTTTCTACCACCGGGTGGGATTTGGTTTGGTGGTGGTAGAGGCCACAACAACAAATAGTCCACCTGAGGCAGCTGCTTAGAGGTGCTTTCCATACAGAGAGCGAGAATGCAGACAGCAGCGAGCAGCATAAATAACAGTCAGAATATATTACAGCTGTTTTGATGCCTACTCTTGAGTGGAAGCAAGCAGGTGGGTAGGCTGAAGAACAACAGCGACAGGTCCTCCTGTAGGAATGAGCCAGTGGAGTGCCTTGTGTTCAGGTGGTAGGTGCACTTTGGGCTTTGTTTTCTTGCCATTGTGCACACACATCAGTCCATGCAAATCTCTATACATTTGGCTCAAAAGGTTTTTTACTCTTGAGAAAATTTTGTTGTTCACAGGAGGGCAAGCACCATGTGTCTGAACCCCAAAAGTTTACTTCTTTTTTCCACAAAAAGATTTCCTTAATATGCTATTATATGCATATGTCTTAAAGGGGTTCTGCAGTTAGTTACAACTGATGATCTATCCTTAGGATAGATCATCAGCATCTGATCGGCCGGGGTCTGACACCCGGGACCCCCACGGATCAGCTGTTTGTGAAGGCAGCGGCGCTGCAGGAGCGCCGCGGCCTTCTCACTGTTTACCGCTGCTAGCGCCCTCCCAGTGACGTCACGACTTGTATCAAGTGGCGTGAACAGAGCTTAGCCTCGCCCACGCCACTTGATACAAGTCGTGACGTCACTGGAGCTTTGAAGCTTTCATCTTTTCCTGTTTTTCAAGAACAGAAAAATCTTATATGCCACCTATCAGATAAACATACATAAACGAGTCTGTTAAGCCCTTTCACACTGGTGTTATTCTTTTCTGGCATAGACTTCCGTCGTCAGGGCTCTATGCCGGAAAAGAACTGATCAGGCATATCCCCATGCATTCTGAATGGATAGAAATCCGTTCAGTATGCATCAGTATGCCTTCCGTTCAGTCACTGTTAGGCGTTTTCGGCTGGACATAATACCGCAGCATGCCTGATCAGTTGCATTAATTGCCATTGATCTTGCATTAGTGCCGGACCCGGCAATGTGAAACAACTGAAGGACGGATCCGTCCTACCAGTCTGCGCATGTGCAGACCAGGAAAACTGTATAAAGACTGCAAGACGGATCCGTCCATCCTCATGACAAGTGGAGAGACGGATCCGTTCTTGCAATGCATTTGTAGACAGATCCGCACCTGGATCCGTCTACAAATGCTGTCAGTTGTCACACTGATCGCGGATCCAGTCAGGCAGCTCCAACAACGAAACTGCCTTCCGGATCACACTAACGCAAGTGAAAGGGCCCTTAGCTGGGCAGTTCTGAAGAACCTGATGTTAGAGATCAGTGAAGCTCTATGGGATGGATTGATGGTTTCATTTACATTGGTAAATGAGTCTGCGCCTTGAATTTGTCTAAAAAGTGCAGCAGTTTGGTGCAATTAAAGTTTTCTACAATTTTTATGACTTGCTTGAAAAGAGGAAGGGCTTGGAGTGAGGAGGTGGGGATTAGTTGAAAAGCTGCATTGCCCAAGATGCAACATTTTGCAACAAAATTTTGCCACAATTCTGGCGTAAAACTATGTCTCAAAGAAAGCCAACTAATAGTTGGTATAGTTAGACAAAAAGTGTGTAGCCCTGCACCAGATTTCTCATCCATCCTGACACCCTGTGATAAATCTGGAGCAGGTATGTCTGTATTTACACCAACTACAGGATTTTTTTTTTAAGCGTTTGGGGAAAAAAATATAAAAAAAAATCCTGCCATTTTACATTACAGCTTCACTGAGATACTTACCTAGCTCTTCAATAGCACTTCTGGTTAGGGCTTATGCACACGACCATTGTCTGACCTGCATTTTTTGTGGGTTGGATCTGGACCTATTCGCTTCAATGTTACACTAGATATAACATGATCTCATGGTTATATAACACATTTTTTTCATTCTCTTAGCTGTTGCTGCAAGATGTAGCTGATCGTGTGAATTTGGGCCTAATCCCCACATCTGAAGCAGGTTATCTTGTAGCTTGTAGAGTTCTGAAGAAGAATACTGGTGGTATGCTACATATTCATCACAATGTGGACTGTTTCCTCAGCAAATATGAAGTAGGTGCTAAAAACATTGCTGCACAGGATCCTAGAGATTTACAGAGAATAATCTGGAGAGAGTGGGCAGAGTCTACTGAAAGTAAAATCCGGACTTTTTTACAGGAAGTTCATAACACTCCATGGCACACAAGTATTCTACGTATTGAGAAGGTGAAATCATATGCACCACATGTGGACCACGTTGTATTGGATCTTGATTGTCGACCTTTACAATAAATGCTTTAATATTTTGCCTTTTTTTTTCTCCCATGGCATTGTATTTTATTATACAATTGCCATACAACAATTTTTGCTTTATATATATATTGTGGGGGGGTTAGCTCTGGTCTCGAGGATCGTTCACAAAAACTTCCTTCCGGACAACGGATTTCACGTCCAAACAGTGCGTTTATTATAGCAGAAACAACACAACAGGTGCAAAACAATAAACACTGGCCCGGCTAGGCTCTAACTAAACATATTAGTTGGGTCCCTCACTCACCTAGTGGGTACAGTTCACACCCTGTGAACTGCTGCGGCTTTCTCCAGCCCAATGTCCCACAGCCTCCTGGCTGTTCAGAGCACTGTTCACACACAGCCTCCGATCAGTGTCCGTTGGGGAATTCAGGCTCACCAGTCCTCCTGACTGTGGCCCTGCGACCCTTCCAGGCGTCGCTGTGTCCCCAATTCCGGGCTGTCGCTTAGCCCCGTGGCCCCTCAGCCAACTCAGCCGAGACCACTCACACAGAGCCTCTGTCTCCAAAGCTCTCTCCAGAGTGGGGCCCCACCCATGTCCAACAAGAGGATTAAATATCCTCCCTGGACATGGGCATTGTCCAAAATCCTGGACTGGAGCATGGGGAACAGGCACCCACCCAGCACATTGCCTGTTCCCAGTAAAAGCCCGCCCTGGAACTGGCTGAGCCAGCTATACTAACACTAGTACTTGGGCTTTCACTCCCCCAAGGCCAGGCACCTTGGTGACACGCTCTCTCTGACGGCCTTCCTGGGGTTTCACTGCACACCCCAGTGTTCACATTGCCACATATCCTCCCTCTGTTCACACCTGTGGGGGTGAACACATGTACCGCCTGGTCGCTCGTGATAGGGCACCCGCATTATCTTGCCATCTTTAAGCTCAAGGGTCCCCCTGGAAGATGTGGCCAGCACCACAGGCTTCCCCTTATTCTGCCACAACCACGCCAGCAGAACCCAGTTCGTCACAAACACGAAGCTTACTACCCTACCAGTCATCTTGTCCCATACTAGAGACACCTGGTCGCTACTAGCAACTACCACAGTTTTAGCGGACCTTGACCTGTCAGCCTCTTTTTGTCTCTTTGTTTTATCAACAGATAGCATCTTTCTTTTCCTTTACTCCCCCAGGGGTTATGTCAGGTTTGGCTTCAGTTTCAGAATCTTCTGCTTCTTCAGTGGTACTCCCCACTTCAGCAGACTCTTTTCCAGTCTTTTCTTTGGAGTCTCCATTCACTTTATTAGCCGTCTTATGCTTCACAGACATGGCATCATATGCTTTCCTTCTTAACTCCTCCTCCTCTTTCTCATCAAGGTTGGAGGCACCGGGGACATCAGGACCTTCGCCAGACTCGTCGTCTTCTGGCAATCCCTGCAGAGGTTCACCCGGGACATGGTTCTCCTTTCGGGCAGGATTCAGGGAGCCAGCCCATCGGAGTAGACAGGACCCTCATACTGGTTGTCGGTCCCCTCGTATTTCTTCCCCAGCAGACTGCTGGCTTTCTGGCAGGCATTGACAGCAGAGGGAATGTCTTTCATGACCAGGTCCTGGCCACACACTGCCACGAGTCTCTGGGTTTCTGCATCCACCTCAGCACCACCATCTGGTTCAGCAGATACATCTTCCATCTTCTCTGCCTCGGCTGGCACCACAGCGCAACCACCTCCAGACCCATTCTTAACGGGTTCTGACTTCTTGGCATCTTTCAGAGGATCTTCCTCTTCAGGCATCTCATTTTCTTCCACCTGCTGCGCAGGAGCACGCTTAGGCTTCTCCAACTCATAGACTTCATCTTTTGAGCTCCTGAGATCTTCCATCTCTGCTCTGAGTTGCTTGTTCAGCCTCTCCAATTCATCTTGCTCCTTAAGCACTTTTCCAAGGGCTCTAGTCAAGGAGAGGGCCTTGGTCTTCTTCTTAATTTTTCGCACTAGCTTGTTAGCAGCGCCCGCTCTTGGGCCTTCTGGTCCAGCTGCTCTTCACTCTGTTCTGGTGTAACAGCAGTTGTAGGAGTACCACCATTCTTTCTTAGACACTCTGTGGGATTTCCACCCAGGGACTCTTCAAGCCCATTGTTGAGGTCTACTATAGACTTTTGTGTCTTTCTGGAGTCTTTTCCCTCCCCAGGACACCAGGAGGTAGACCCTTCAGTTCACTCATCTTTTCTGGGGTCTCCTCGTTTGACCCTTCTGCAGCCTTCTTCGGTGACCCTGTGACGACAGCTTGTCCCTTCTCTATCATATCTAGGGACCGTGTGGCGAGAGGGAGGGCAGCCTCCTGTTTGCCGCTGTACTGTCCTGTCAGGTCATCTAAGACTGCCTGGACATGAGCTTCAGACACTAGGCTGACGTCACCCGACTGTACTCTCGTCACATCAGGTATAACTATCGTCTGGTTGCTACCAGTAACCACGTCAGTTTGGCAAGACCTCAACATGGCAGCCTCTCTCTCAGAGTTGCTGTCGGTCATAGCACCTGCTTCATATATACTGCTCATGTCATTCTCATTTCCGTCCTCTAGGGGCACCGATGAGTTAATCCCCACCTGGGACATTTTATTAACCATAGAAACCTGTGGAGACTGCATATCCACTTCTAGTACGTGTGGTACACCCTCTAGGACCGCCCCATGTACTTGCACATTTTTCACAGTGGGTTCCCTCAGTTGTGAGCTCTCAATATCAATTAGCATTTTTATACCATCCACATTTTTACCAACAGGGGAGCTTTTTCCCCAATCACAGCCTGCAAAGGAAAAGGACTGTCATCATCCTCATCACTTCTTGCACATAGACCCACATTATCATTATACATTTCATCAAACTCTGCACCTTCACTTGGCACCGTGTCGGCACCATTGTTTCCAATGGTCATTTCACTTAAACCATTGCTTCCTATCTGCATTTCCCTTACACCTTCATTTAAAGGGACAGGTACAGGTTCTGTAGGAGCTTCATTACTTCCTACAGAAGTGTCTCCATTGCCCCACATTACATCACGCATGAGCCTATTTCCAACATCAAGTCCATCAGTCTCTGTTCCCACCATGGTCTCACCCTCCGTGCGGACCACTGGATAGTCCACAGGATTCACATAATTGTCCCGGACAAACATCATTCTACCTCTTACCCAGGCTAGCATGGGATCTCTGATTTTCACCATCCCAAATCTAGCCTTGGTCACGGGCACTTTAAACAACATCTTGAGCTTCTCCCCTGCAGATTCCTGCGAGAGAGCAACCGCAACAGGCTTACCAGCCTGTTCAGACACAACATTTTTCCCATAGTCACTCATTTTTGAGACATCTTCACGCCGCAGCGCTTTATCACTGACCAGCCCGGCAGGTAGCAACTGCCGCCGGCTCATTGTCACAGGGTCTGCCACAAAATTATCAATAGGAACAGTCTTACCGATTGTCGTCACTGACTCGGCACTCCCGGAAGATAAGGGTAGTCCAGGAATATCTCCAGCACGGTCATCACCCTTCTCCTCAATGCAGTAGTTGCCACGGGAGACGCCTTGGACTTGTCTCCTGTCTTTTTCTGGACGGACATTCCAGCCGCACCCTTTAGGATTCTGTGCACAGTCGCAGGGAAAATAGGCACTCCTGAGAAACGCACCGCTCTCCACCTCTTTGTCTTCCCGACGGTTGCCCTTGGCAACGGCACATATTACCTCGAACAGTCCACTCAGAGCCGCCTCTCCAAGTGCCGCACTCGGCTTTCTCACCAACCGATCAGTCTCCAGCACCAGCTGCTCCATTACACCCTCAGTGGCCTTGGTTTTCCGCCAAACCGGGCCACTTCTCACATATGGCATCACCTTTGGCATAAGCAGCTTCCGCCACACCTGACTATCTTTCACCCAGGACGCCATTTTGAGCAAAAAAATTTCCACAGGTCAGTTTTTTTCCTTTTTCCCTCTTTTGTGCTTCTGGCCCTTTAAACCTTCGCACCGCTTGCACCACAGGGAAAAACAGTCCAGACAGCAGTTCTTTTGCAACCCAGCAAAGTGTCCAGGACCACACGAGCAGCACCTGCTCCACCGAACAAACAGGCTTCCGGCCCTAAGCTCCAATACAGCAATCGCACAGTTTTTTCCTCTGTCCTGTCGTTGCCCCCAGCAACACTTTACCTTTATCCAGCAGGGACGACTTGCCCGCATCCGACACCAAATGTGGGGGTTAGCTCTGGTCTCGAGGATCGTTCACAAAAACTTCCTTCCGGACAACGGATTTCACGTCCAAACAGTGCGTTTATTATAGCAGAAACAACACAACAGGTGCAAAACAATAAACACTGGCCCGGCTAGGCTCTAACTAAACATATTAGTTGGGTCCCTCACTCACCTAGTGGGTACAGTTCACACCCTGTGAACTGCTGCGGCTTTCTCCAGCCCAATGTCCCACAGCCTCCTGGCTGTTCAGAGCACTGTTCACACACAGCCTCCGATCAGTGTCCGTTGGGGAATTCAGGCTCACCAGTCCTCCTGACTGTGGCCCTGCGACCCTTCCAGGCGTCGCTGTGTCCCCAATTCCGGGCTGTCGCTTAGCCCCGTGGCCCCTCAGCCAACTCAGCCGAGACCACTCACACAGAGCCTCTGTCTCCAAAGCTCTCTCCAGAGTGGGGCCCCACCCATGTCCAACAAGAGGATTAAATATCCTCCCTGGACATGGGCATTGTCCAAAATCCTGGACTGGAGCATGGGGAACAGGCACCCACCCAGCACATTGCCTGTTCCCAGTAAAAGCCCGCCCTGGAACTGGCTGAGCCAGCTATACTAACACTAGTACTTGGGCTTTCACTCCCCCAAGGCCAGGCACCTTGGTGACACGCTCTCTCTGACGGCCTTCCTGGGGTTTCACTGCACACCCCAGTGTTCACATTGCCACAATATATATATATATATATATAGTATTAAACGTAAAATAGAAGTTGCTCTGTGTTAGTAATTAACATTAATCCTGCTTTGGACAAATCCGGATCTATTTTCTGTCTACAGTAAATGTTATAAGTTCCCTATTGCTGTGTGTAAGTTATATAGTATTGGTCCCATTGCAGCCCAATGAACATGGACACAAGTAACGTGAGACTATGGGAGTCTTACGCATGCTCCATTAACTGTAAGTAGTGGCGCTTGCCGAACTGAACGAATCCGAACCTGTATTCGTTATGGATTCGGATTTATCCAAAGCAGGTTTTTAATGAGGAATTTTTCTTCACTTCTACACTCCCTGTGTCAACAATTGGAGCAGGCAACTTCTGGTCTTCATGCTTTTTACACATGCAGTGCCCCAGATGGTAGCAGAAGTGCATGGAGAAACAGCCTTGCGAAGACCACTGCAGGACTTCTGTGTAACGTCATGCGCTTGAGCGGCTGCCAAAGAGGGACACGCTTCTTCCAATGCGTTTCGGAACACACTGGGTTCCTTCCTCAGGGTTGGGAGCTGCCCTCTTTATCTAATCATATATAGAGCTCAAGTTTCCATGGTAACCTGCAAGTTACATTACAAGGAGTGTGCCACTTCCTACATTTTCCAACTGAAGTAAATGACTGCGTTACCTTATCAATAATAGCCTATTGTCGCTACCCTTATATTTCAAAATACAAAGCAGAACAAAAAAGGGGGAAACTGAAAAAAAACTGTATTAAAAGCGGAACTACAAAGTAGGGGGTAGTGAAAAGCAGCCACATTTTCACTTAAAAAATGCATTATATGAAAATGGCGCAACAAAAAAAAAAACTGTTAAAAGTTGCTAAAAGGTGTGTAGTTCAATTTCAGGATTATGTCCCACTGGGGCTAGACAATTGGAATTTTCAAGGCTTGGTCTATATAACCTTTACTTCCACCTTTCTCTTGTATAAGCATTTTGTCATTTAGAATAGTTACTTCATTTTTAATCTTACTTGAGTTGTATCCGTTTCCCCATATTTGGTTTGTAAGGTCTCTGCCTCCACCTGATACTGCTCTACATCGGGACAGTTTCTTCTAAGGCATGTAAACTGGCTCCTTGAAATATTAGCTAACCAAACTGGTAGATGGCAACTACTAGTTAGAATAAAGCTCCTACACAAGACAATTGGCATAAAGATAAGAAAAAAAAATTAGGTTTTCAGAAAATAGAGACCCAAAAATATATATTGTGGAAAACTGAAATATATAAAATAAAAAATAGACATATTAACAACCAGCTCTATAAACACATCACATGATCTAGCCCATCAGATGAACACCGTAAAAAAAAGTGTCATTTTTTGTCTCCTTGCCTCACTAAAGTGTAATAGCGATAAAAAAGAACTATGTACCCCATAATTGTACCAATTAAAAGGCCAACTCATCCCGCAAAGAATGAGCGACCGCACAAGACAATTGACAGAATAATAAAAAAAATATGGCTCTCAGAAAATAGCGCCACAAACTTTTTTTTTTTTAGAAATGCTTTGTGTAAAAGTGGTAAAATGTAAAAAAAAAAAAAAAATATTTAAAATTGATATCTCTGTAATCGGACTGACCAGCAGAATAAAGATAACCTCATTTTTCCCACACAGTGTTCGCCGCAATAACTAAACCCAAAAAGCAATGGCAGTTGCTGCCATTTCTTTATCCTGCTTCTCAAAACCTAAATAAAATAAGTATGTATCCCAAAATAAAACTTATCCTGCAAAAAATGCTCACATAGCTCTGTTGAGAGAGAAATAAAATGTATGGGCCTGGTGACTGGAAGCCAAGCAAGATGGCAGCGTGATTTTGCAGCTTTGGCCCCACACCTAACATTACTGACAAAAGTAGCAGGCACAACCTCCAAATGGGGAAAAAAACTCTGCCGAAGCATGCTGCCTCTCTTAGTCGGTGGTCTTCAAAGCCATGGACCTTGGATGCCTGCTGGACACGTACCTTCCGGCCACACGCGCACGCAGAGCGCGCCTTCTGCTTTGCGCCTCAGTTTGGCACTGCCACGGAACCTGGCCTCCTGCACTGATCCTTCAGCTCCTGCCTTCAGGATGGAGGTGGACTCTCCCGATCCCCCTGCTGTTATGTCCTGTTCCTTGTCTTGATACCGGGTTGCAGGCTCTCTCAGGAGGCTGTGGCCTTTCATCCACCGGATGCTCCGCCCTTGGTGGTGCTGGAAGACATGACGGCACAGCGTTCGCAGTCGGGTTACCCGCACCACGTGAACGGTATGGTACCTACCTTCCCAGGGGCTTTGTTGCCCAAACAACCTACAGATATGCCCCACAGGGACACTCATTCTTCTCATGGGCCAGCAACACTAGAGGGAATCGCCTCTGTTTTTCGGGCTGATGGGGGTGATCCTCCCGTTAACAGACATATGGGTTTGCCCTACCAGCCCCCCTCCTCTGGCTCCCGACCTGCATTACAGGGAACTCCGCCACTCTGGCAGGTTTATTTGTCGGCTACCCACTAAAGATGACTTCAAGGCTCTTATTTCTGAAGTTAAAGTAGCCTGCAGGACTGAAATTGCAGCCGTCCGTATTTTATATTAAACTCCTGGCTGTGAGGATGGACTCTTTGGAGGATGACCATGATGATACCAGGCAATTACACATCTCCACACAGCGGTAGCTACTCAGTCAATGGTTCTCCAGGGCATGGGCCATCACTTGGAGGACTTGGATAACCCGAAGATGATTAAAGGAGAGCATCTGATTTATGATCCCAAGAACATTGTCATGCAATTTGCCTCGTACTATTCTAATTTATACAGCTTGCCTAGTGGTCTCCCAGCTGATGATGAGTCTAGGGAGAACCTCCTACAGACATATTTGGCTTCTTGTCATCTGCCCAATTTGTCGTCTGAAGCTCTTACTGCGCTTAATGGACCCATAACGGCAGAGGAGGTTATCGATTATCTCCCGGATGCCAAGTCCCCAGGGCCAGATTGTCTTCCATACCGCTACTGCCCTATATGATGCCCCTTTTTAACTTATTTCTAGCAGGAAGGGTAGTTCCCACCTCTATGTCCCATTCCTATCTCACGTTGATCCCAAACCCTGTAAAGATCCACTGGAAAGCCAGAATTTTGGCTTCAGAGCTAAATTTCTATCTCCTTTCCATGATACACAAGGACCAAGTGGGTTTTGTCCTATGCTGACGGAGTGGGGATAATACTTGTCAGAATATTGATTTGGGGGAGTAGGCCTTGCTGCTTAATTTAGATGCCGAAAAGCCGTTTGACCATTTAAGTTGGCCGTTTATATTCGCCACCTTGTAAGCCTTTGGCTTTCCTGGCCCATTCCATCTTGTATGATGTATGCAGTCCTGGAACAGCCGTTCGAGGGTGTATATCTTTGTTCAAAATGTGAGCAAATTACCCATTTGGAATCGCAAATCGAGTCTCTAAACAGGCGAGTTGCAACACTGAGAGGCATTGAGAATTTGCAAAAGAGTTTGCTTCTCACCGAGCAAGCACTCTATGGAGCAGATAAGGGGGAGAGTGACAGTGAGGAGGCTGAGGAAAGTGAGGTAGCTAGCTGGGTAACAGTTAGAAAACGGGGTAGAGGGAAGAGTGCCAGGGAGGCTAGACCTGATCTGTCACACCCCAACAAGTTTGCACGTTTGGCAGATGAGGTGGATGTCATTTCAGGGACAGCACTGCTGCAGCAGGACACTTCCTCTGCCAGTCAGGGGAATGTTGGCTCCAGTAAGCAGGAGAGCAGGGCAGGCTAAACAGGTGCTGGTAGTGGGAGACTCCATTATTAGGGGAACAGATAGGGCAATCTGTCACAAAGACCGTGATCACCGAACAGTGTGCTGTCTTCCCGGCGCTAGAGTTTGGCACATCGCGGATTGGGTTGACAGATTACTGGGAGGGGCTGGAGAAGATCCAGCGGTCATGGTCCATATCGGAACCAATGACAAAGTTAGGGGTAGGTGGAGCGTCCTTAAAAATGATTTCAGGGATTTAGGTCAAAAGCTTAGGGCAAGGACCTCAAAGGTAGTATTTTCCGAGATACTGCCTGTACCAAGAGCCACACAAGAAAGGCAGTGGGAGATTAGGGAGGTTAACAAGTGGCTCAAGAACTGGTGTAGGAAGGAGGGGTTTGGGTTCCTGGAGAACTGGACCGACTTCTCTGTCGGCTACAGGCTCTATCGTAGGGACGGGCTGCACCTCAATGGGGAAGGGGCAGCTGTGTTAGGGAGAAAGATGGCGAGAAGGTTGGAGGAGTGTTCAAACTAGGGACTGGGCGGAAGGGTACTTACGTTATAGGGGGGGGGGAGATAGTGCAGATAGATACCGGGGGCAAGGTAGTGGGACTGGGGGAGGAATGGAAGGAGGGACTAAAACAGTTTAGAAGGAAAGGTGTAGGGTTAAAAATATACAAAAACCTCTTAATTGTATGTACACTAATGCCAGAAGCCTGACTAACAAAACTGGGGAACTGCAATTACTGATGTGTGAGGAGGACTATGATATAGTGGGAATAACTGAGACATGGCTGGATGACAGCTATGACTGGGCAGTTAATGTACAGGGTTACAGTCTGTTTAGAAAGGATCGTCAAAACCGGAGAGGGGGAGGGGTCTGCCTTTATGTAAAGTCCTATCTAAAGCCCACAGTTTGAGAAGATATAAGTGAGGGACATGAACATGTGGAGTCACTGTGGGTAGAGATACATGGAGCCAAAAACAATAATAAATTACTAATGGGAGTTTACTATAAACCACCTAATATACCAGAGTCCACAGAAAATCTATTACTAAATGAGATAGATAAGGCTGCAAATCATAATGAAGTCGTTATTATGGGGGACTACAACTACCCAGATATAGACTGGGAAACTGAAAGCTGTACATCGCATAAAGGAAACAGGTTCTTGGCAATAACTAAAGACAATTATCTTTCCCAACTGGTTCAGGACCCGACTAGAGGGACGGCCACACTGGACTTAGTATTAACCAATAGACCTGACAGAACAACAGATGTGCAAATTGGGGGACACTTGGGAAATAGTGACCATAAAGTAATAACCTTCCAATTATGATTCAAAAGAGCATTTCTACAGGGAGGAAAAAAATACCAAACTTCAAAAAAGCTAAATTTAGCCAACTAAGCGAGTCCATAGGCCTAAGTCCTCAAAGACAAAAATACAGCCACAAAATGGGAGATCTTTAAAAGCATCCTAAATTCTCATTGTGAGAGGTACATACCGTATGGGAAGAAAAGGTTAAGGAACAAAAAGAAACCAATGTGGATAAATAGAAATGTAAAGAAAGCAATAAATGACAAAAAGAAAGCATATAAATCACTAAAACAGGAGGGTAGTGAGGAAGCACTGAAAAACTATAAGGAACAAAATAGAACATGTAAAAAACAAATAAAAGCGGCCAAACTAGAGACCGAGAGATTAATTGCCAAAGAGAGTAAAACTAACCCTAAAATTTTCTTCAATTATATAAATGTTAAAAAGTATAAATCTGAAGGTGTCGGCCCTTTAAAGAGTAATGAAGGGGAGTTGCAGAGAGCGATAAGGAGAAAGCAAAGCTGTTAAATATTTTTTTTTCCAATGTATTCACTGAGGAAAAAATGCTGAATGTAAAAATAAATCCCCCATTAAAAGTGTCCTGTCTGACCCAAGAAGAAGTACAACAGTGACTTAAAAAGATTAAAATAGACAAATCGCCAGGACCGGATGGCATACACCCCCGTATCCTAAGGGAATTAAGTAATGTCATAGCCAGACCCTTATTTCTGATATTTTCAGACTCTATACTGACAGGGAATGTACCACAGGATTGGCGCATAGAAAATGTGGTGCCAATATTCAAAAAGGGTCAAAAAACAGAGCCCGGAAACTATAGGCTGGTAAGTTTAACATCTGTTGTGGGGAAACTGTTTTAAGGTTTTCTGAGAGATGCTATCTTAGAGGATCTCAACAGAAATAAGCAAATAACACCATATCAGCATTGCTTCATGAGGGATCGGTCATGCCAAGCGAATGTAATCAGTTTCTATGAGGAGGTAAGTTCTAGACTTGACAGCGGCGAATCAATGGATGTTGTATATCTGGACTTCTCCAAAGCATTTGATACTGTACCACATAAAAGGTTAGTATATAAAATGAGAATGCTCTGACTGGGAGAAAATGTCTGTAAGTGGGTAAGTAACTGGCTGAGTGACAGAAAACAGAGGGTGGTTATTAACGGTACAAACTCAGATTGGGCAACTGTCAATAGTGGGGTACCTCAGGGGTCAGTATTGGGCCCTATTCTCTTCAATATATTTATTAATGATCTTGTAGAAGGCTTGCATAGTAAAATATCAATTGTTGCAGATGACCCTAAACTGTGTAAAGTAATTAACACTGAAGTGGACAATATACTGCTACAGAGGGATCTGGATAGATTGGAGGCTTGGGCAGAGAAGTGGCAGATGAGGTTTAACACTGACAAATGTAAAGTTATGCACATGGGAAGGAATAATGCAAGTCACCAGTACATACTAAATGGTAAAACACTCGGTAACACTGACATGGAAAAGGATCTAGGAATTTTAATAAACAGCAAACAGCTGCAAAAACCAGTGTCAGGCAGCTGCCGCCAAGGCCAATAAGATAATGGGTTGCATCAAAAGGGGCATAGACGCCCGTGATGAGAACATAGTCCCACCACTTTACAAATCACTAGTCAGACCACACATGGAGTACAGTGTACAGTTCTGGGCTCCTGTGAACAAGGCAGACATAGCAGAGCTGGAGAGGGTACAGAGGAGGGCAACTAAAGTATTAACTGGAATGGGGCAACTACAGTACCCTGAAAGGTTATCAAAATTAGGGTTCTTTACTTTAGAAAAAGGCGACTGAGGGGAGATCTAATAACTATGTATAAATATATCAGGGGTCAGTACAAAGATCTGTCCCATCATCTATTTATCCCCAGGACTGTGACTGTGATGAGGGGACATCCTCTGCGTCTGGAGGAAAGAAGGTTTGTACACAAACATAGAAGAGGATTCTTTACAACGCTCTGCCTGAGGAGGTGGTGATGGTGAGTACAATAAAGGAATTCAAGAGGGGCCTGGATGTATTCCTGGAGTGTAATAATATTACAGGCTATAGCTACTAGGGAGGGGTCGTTGATCCAGGGAGTACTTCTTTCCTCTGGATCAACTAGCAGGATGACAGGCCGAACTGGATGGACAGATGTCTTTTTTCGGCCTTATGTACTATGTTACTATGTTACTGGTCAGAGATAAAGAATTATTTGTGGTTGATATACTGCTCACCTTGACCAGGCTTTATATCTCCCTTCCCAATCTCCAATCTGTCCTGTGAACCTTTGGGATGCTGTCGGGATACAAAGTCAGTACCCAAAAGACAGAGGCTTTACCGCTTAATATTTCACAGCCCACCCTATGCACACTGCAGATGAATTTCCCCTTTAACTGAAAGCAGGATTCCCTTCGATATCTCAGCGTTAATTTGACCCCTCGTTATACGGAACTGTATAAACTTAACTCTCCCCCTATTTACAAGTGGAATATACTACCTTAGTCTTTATTTGGTCGCATAGCGGATGATGCTTCCGAAGATCCTGTCCCTGTTTGAGAATCTACCCATTCAAGGTCCCCTAACGAGATCTTAAGATGTTGCAATCACATATCTTATGCTTTATATAACCTAATGAAATTTTACTGGGCGGCTCAGTTGTGCTATGTGACAGCCTGGGATTCTTTACCGACTTACTCTATATGGATGCATATTGAGAGACTGTGGTTATCGCCTGTCTACCACAATTCTCTCTTATGGTCGAGCTCTTATGACCCTTCCAATGCCGAGGTACTTCTTGGTCTTCTGGCGCTAACCAGATCCATATGGCGGCCTGTAGTAGAAAGATTCCATTAGCTTCACCACATTCTTCCATTACATCTTTTCTGTACCATAGTCTTTCTGGGCCCGTTACTAGACCATGGTTTCAACAGGGTTTTTTTTCATTTTTCAGATGTGGTTGATACATTTCACAAGGGAGTTATTATCTTTTTCGCCACTTCAAACTAAATTTGATCTTCCCCCGGTAGCTTATTATTTCTATATTTAGACAAAGACATTTTGCGCAGAGTTGTTTTTCTGGACTGGTGGTCTCTCTCCCAACAGCGTTGGAACACCTTTGCAGGTGAGGATCCTCCCTGAAGGGGCTGATATATGAAATATACACTATACCTTTTCAGGATCGGAGGCCTCAACACTCCTATATGGTTAGCTGGGAGGAGTACCTGGGAAGGACTATGCCTGATAATACCAGGTGCCTCATATGGAGGAGAGCAGCAAAATCATCCTTCTCTGTTTTAGCTAAAGAAAACCTATATAAGGTCCTTATGTTTTGGTATCATACTTCCGATATCCTCCATAAGATGAATCCAGCAGTTTCGGGGTTATGTTTGAGGTATGGGAAATTCTGGGGAACACTCCCTGATATTGGGATTCCAAGCTCATCTGTCCTTTTTGGCGTGATTTTCAGTTGCTCCTCTGTGATCTCTTGGGATGTGGTGTTCCCCTGGATCCCCTCTCCTACCCGTTGAATAGTACTCCTAAGCCCATGCGGAAACACTCGCTTATGCTGTTCCTGCTGGTGTTGATGGCAGTATGCTGCCTAATTGCCAAGTATTAGAGGCGTCTATCTGACCCACCAAAGATCTCTGATCTGTACGCCAGGATTGCTGAGGTCAGGACTATGAAGTATTTGAAGTCCTTATTGCAGGATAAAGTAGACCTCTTCCACGCCATATGGGATGTATAGGATTTTTTCTGGCTAACTAGACAGGTGTGACTGACCTTGCGTGGATATGAATTTTCCCTTTGTAGACCCCTCCTTCCTAGTGTTTCTGTGTCTATTCTATCTTGTTTTTTTGTTTTCGTTATCCTTTCTTTGCCTTTTCATGTCTACTGTAGGTTATTTCCAACAAATGTTTTAATGGGCTTTCTTTCTGATACTGATATAATATCAGATGACTATTGTTATTATAATAATAAGACACGGCACGAGGAGTGGATTATTTTAGAATTTTATTTGTATTCCATTGATGGTGTCCATTTATCTATGCTGTTGTTCACTCTTGCTCTGCATCTTATTTTTGACTTGATTTACTTGTTTTATCCATGTACAGTATGTTTGTGGCACCTTTTTCTATCTGTATGGAAAAATCATTTCAATAAAAACACAATTATAAAAATAAAAAAATGTATGGTTGTCAGAAATTGATTGTTCTGGAATCCCAGAGCTTGTTTAAAAGCAATCTGCCACCTGTAAACCAATCCTTCAAAATCTGTGCTGCAAAAGCCAAAAGGTGATATTTCCTATCTGAGCCCTGAGTGTAAGCAAACAGCAGCTTACATCCACATTTATGGCATTTCAATACCCAGCAGTACCCACCTAACAATTAAAGGGTGTGGTATGAGTCTCAGTTGGCACAAGCTGGGCACAGCATATTGGGCACGGAAATGCCATGTGTGTAGAAAAAATGCAATTTTCACTTTGCACAGTCCGCTGCACATTAATTTTTGCAAAATATATGTGGCATCAAAATGCTCACTCTACTCCTAAATAAGTTTATATAGTTTCCTATATAGGGTCACTTCTCAGGGATTTCATTTATTATTTCACCCCAGAGCCTCTAGAGTTGTCAGCACAAGATGTGTAAATTACCAGATTGGGCCTCAAATGCGCATGGTGCTCTTATACTCCTGAGCCCTGTTGAAGGTTCAGGCAGAAGATTAGGGCCACATATAGGGGGTTTATACTGTAAAATCAGGAAGCACAACATAATAATAAGAGGGCTTGCTTTTCACACTGGCACACAATGGACACAGCATGTTGGGCACTGAAAAGGCATATCTGTGGAAAAATTGCAATTTTCACTTTGCTCCATCTGCTGTGAAGTAATTTTTGCAAAACACCTGTGGGATCAAAATTAGTGTGAGCAAACCAAAGCATCCAATGTGGAATTCGATCTAAAGCTTAGGAAAAATTAGATTCGTCACAAATTTGAATTTCCTCACGCTTCATGGTAACGAATCCTTTTATTTCTAACATGGCAGCTGCATGTGTTACAAAGTGAAAGTAAGAAGCCCGGGAATGCGAGGTCACCAATAATATTGTGTAGCCAGCCAATCCGCAGATAGCAATCCACCAGGTCACAGCTAAAAGCCTCATCCAGTGAGAGAGACGTGACAAGCACTTATGCGCTAGTGACAGTGTTGCAGAAAACTATTAAAGGGACTGTCCAGGTTTTTACTATTGATAACCTATCCTCAGGATAGGTCATCAATATCAGAATTGTCGCAGGTCCGTCACCCAGCACCCCCGCCAATCAGCTGTATGAGGAGACGGCACACACAGTGCTCATGTGCCTTCTCCCATCTCTCTTCCTGTTCACCGCTGCTGTCTATGGCAAAGACTACAGTAGCGGACAGGAAGAGAGAAGGGAGATGGCACACGCGCACTGTGCGCACCATCTCCTCATGCAGCTGATCAGCGGGGCTGTCAGGTGTCGGACCCCCGCCGATCTGATATTGATCGTAGCAAGTTTTTTGAGACTATATGGAGAGCATAGGGAGACAGCAGGGACACTGCATGTTGAGTGTAATCACTATGTGCATATTGTTCAACTGCTGCCACATTCATAGTTGAATCTTTTATTTTATACATAAACTTACTGTGCTTCAGTATTAAAGGGTGGTCTAATAGATCACCTCGTGCATCTTGTTCAACTGCTGTCACATTCTTATTTAATCTGTTACATTACTGATACAGTTACTGCACACTTTGGCCAACAGGCAGTTGCCTGGGCCCTCTAAAGGAACAGGCAGTGGCAAAAATTTTGCTGTAGCCGACACAACCACCAAACCTATAAACCACCTCACAAAAAACCTCGGATGTCGCATAATATAGCCACCAAAAAATGACAACCCGGTATCAATTAAATAACAATATCTTAGAATCGCAATAAATATTCATATTAAAAAGTCAATAGTAATTCTCAGCAAATTACAGCGGTAAGAAATGGGATCCAATATGACAGCAAAGAAGCAACTCCGCCTCCACATAAAAGGTATACACAAGACATGTACTCAATACTGACACGATGCTATAAATGAGTAGTAACCCAGCCTCAATACCCAAATCAATGTGCCCCAGGAAAATCTCTACATTAACAATTGGAAATGAGGAACAATTAGAAAAGCAGGAGCATGTGCTCTAGCTCTACATGACACAGTCAAACACGGACGCCAGAGCTAACCTAGCTCCATTATGAAGCTACATAGCCGGGCAGTAGAGCACATGGGCCAAGCACTAACAGCCAGAAACATACAATGAAAAACTGAGCAAACAATGTAATAAAGTTACCAACATGTGGAAGGTACGCAGCTTCAACGCGCTGCTGCCCTAGGCTTCTTCCTGGGGGCCCAGGGCCCCCAGGAAGAAGCCTAGGGCGAAACGCGCTGGGGCTTCTGCGATACCGCCTTCCACATGTTGGTAACTTTATTACATTGTTTGCTCAGTTTTTCATTGTATGTTTCTGGCTGTTAGTACTTGGCCCATGTGCTCTACTGCCCGGCTATTGTAGCTTCATAATGGAGCTAGGTTAGCTCTGGCGGTCCGTGTTTGGACTGTGTCATGTAGAGGCTTAGAGCACATGCTCCTGCTTTTCTAATTGTTCCTCATTTCCCAATTGTTAATGTAGGAGATTTTCCTGGGGCACATTGATTTGGGTATTGAGGCTGGGTTACTACCCATTTATAGCATCGTGTCAGTATTGCGTACATGTCTTGTGTATACCTTTTATGTGGAGGCGGAGTTGCTTCTTTGCTGTCATATTGGATCCCATTTCTTACCGCTGTAATTTGCTGAGAATTACTATTGACTTTTTAATATGAATATTTATTGCGATTCTAATAAAGATATTGTTATTTAATTGATACCGGGTTGTCATTTTTTGGTGGCTGTAGCCGGCACAAGTAGCAGTAGAAGAAGGTGGATGGTAGCAGCCACAGCAAGAGGTCAGAGCTGCCACTGTCATTCAGCAGTCATGTTTTGACCAACAATCCAGCTGTATTGGAATGGTTGACTTGCTCTTCAACATCATCTCAAACTGACAACAGATACATACAGCCAGGAATTGGTGGGTTCCTCCGACACCACGCTTAGTTGGCATGATCCAGGAACTGCTTCTGTGTCATTAGACAAGTAATGATAGCTGCCGGCTCTGCTCCACTTTTCAGTGAGGATGAGCTTTGTGAGGATAGTCAGCTGTTACAGACCAGACCAGACTTGGAGGAGATTTCTGCTGCGGACTCCTCTAGGCATGCAACTTCCAAGGATGACAGTCAAGTGGGAGCATGTTGCGAGAGGTCAGGGACATGCGCAAGAGACAAGTGAGGGTGACAACCAAACAGATGTACATGATGATGTAGCTAATCGCATGTGGGAGCTAGGTGAAGAGGGGGCATCGTCCTCATCAGGGGTGAGGGTGGCAGCATGCCTGTGAAACAGCAGGGTGGAAGCATGTCCCCGTGAGACAAAAGGGTGGAAGATCTGCAGCCAAACGCAGGAGGGGTACACCATCTGCTACTCGGGACACTACCTTTGAGGAACACACTAGCAGTGCACGGATTCATAAAAGCAGCAGCAGGCAGACATCAAGCAGTGGTGGAGGGAAAATACCATGCTCGCAGGTGTGGGAATTTTTCCCCAAGTCGCTGGGGGACATTAGTGTGGAGGATGTGTGGGCAGAAGGTAAGGGGCAGCCAGGGTGCTAATGTTGGCAAGAAAGCCCTGTGTTGACACATGGAGTGTCACTATAAAGTCGCATGAGAAAAACGTTGTTTGGAGGTGGAGGTGTCCAAAAAATGTCAGAATGCCCATACAGCATGTGCAAGTGTTGATCGTCAGAAGTGTAAATGAGCCTATAAAAATTCTCCCTTTTGATTGGGAGTAGCAGCAGTGCATTGTACAGATATAGTGGCATGTAGCCGCAATTGTATCGTCAGCAGAAGCAGCATAGCATGGATCATACAAGACAGTAGGTCGGCTGTCTATGGGTAGTAGTAGTGGCAGATGCTTTGCTTTCATAGTGGTGGCAGTAGGGGATTAGCATTGAGGCGCAGGAGCAGCAGCCATATGGTATATGTTGACAGCAGCATGATGGAGACAGCAGCAGCCTTACGGAAGATGATGGTTGGCAGGCTGCACCAGTGGCATGATTGCGGCGGTGGCATGATGCAGGCAGCAGCCATACAGAACATATTAGGCAGGCCGCAGCAGTGAGCAGGGGCATGATGGAGGCAGACAGATAGCAACAGTGGCAAGATGGGTCACCATCAGCAAGCCAAAATCTATTCATTGGCCTCAGCCAGAGGAGTGTGAAAATCCTCCCAAATCCAGGCTTGGTTCATTCTGACAAAAGTGATTTTTTTTGGACACTGGTGGAGGACAACTTGGTCCATTTGGGTGGCGCTGAAAACCCTCTCCGAGATGACACCGGAGGCTGAGCAAGGAAGAAGAAAGAGCGCGTGCTGTGCCAGTTCAGGCCACTGTTCCAGTCTGCCTGCCCAGAAATCCATGGGGCCATGCGCCAGAAACAGGCCAGACTGTAGCCAGGCCTGAACCTGGCCATTGAGGTGGGAGCTGTGAGCCTGCTGACTAGCTTCAGCCTGGCATGTCACTTGGAAAAACTGCACCATCATGTTGAGAAGACTGAAATGGCTGCTGCTGCAGCTTCTGCTGCTTGTAACAGTGGGAGGTGGTAACTCTGTGGGGGGCGGAGAGGGGTGTCCTTTTAGGCATGCTAGCGGCAGGCATCTGCTCGCCGTAAGCTGCGGTAAACTACATACACAGTGTTTCCTGGTAATACCATCATTTGGCCTCCCTTTCTGCCAGAGGAAAACATTCCCCCATTTGGCTAAGCAATACTCATAATTCTGACCAGCGTGCCTGAGGAGCCATTTATTTCCAGCTCCACCCCACAAAAAGACGATTGGGTGTCCTGACCTGTGCCATCATCATCATCATTGTCCTCTTGCTCATCCACCTCCAACTCCTCCTCATCTTGCAGTGGCAGCTCCTCATCCTCCTCCATGGCAGATTCCATTTGTGGGTCCCCAACAGCTAAAGGGCAGACATCAAGATGCGTTAACTGTTCTTCTTCCACCATCGTCTCCTGCTGCATGAGTGACATAGGAATGGCTGAAATGCTTGGACAGTCTGGACATTGCCAGCACCTGGAGGAATCCAGTGTACTTATTTAGAAAGCGTTGCACAACTAGGTTGATGACGAGCGCCCTGTTATTTCCCCAGGTTCAGGGCGGCCATGTTGCTGACTACCTTGCCCAGTTGGAGTCAGTGGGGTGACTGCCAGCGGGATGTTTGCTGCCTGATGTACTTTAGCAGGCCACAGCACTCATCAATTATACGGCCTTTCCTGGGTGCCCGTCCCTTTTTATTACCTCTCCACCCCAGGATCAATAGCTTCCAGATACACAATATTCAGACAGCACTCCATTATGTTGTGTTAAAGGGCTTCTGTCACCCCCCTTAACCCATTTTTCACTAGCTGACATTAGCTATTTGCTAATGTCAGCTGAGTTGAAATATATATTTATTACCTTGTCCGAAGTTGTAATTTACGTGAAAAAGGCACTTTTATTATATGCAAATGATCTTCGCTACCAGCAAGTTGGGCGTTTACTTGCTGGTAGCCGCCGCATCTCGATGAGTATGCACGCCCCTTCTCGTTTGATAGACAGGGCCAGCGCTTTCTCCTCCGCACTGGCCCTGTCTGAAGATAAATCCGCGCCTGCGCCGTACCGCTCAGTAGTCGGCGCAGGCGCTCTGAGTGAGGACGCGCTGTCGCTCCGTCCTCAGTGCGCCTGCGCCGATGCGTCACCGCTACACCCGGAAGGAAGCGGGTGTAGCGGTGACGTAATCGGCGCAGGCGCACTGAGGACGGAGCGGCAAAGCTCGCGTCCTTCACTCAGAGCGCCTGCGCCGACTACTGAGCGGTACGGCGCAGGCGCGGGATTTTATCTTCAGACAGGGCCAGTGCGAGGAGGAGAAAGCGCTGGCCCTGTCTATCAAACGAGGAAGGGGGCGTGCATAATTCATCGAGATGCGGCGGCTACCAGCAAGTAAACGCCCAACTTGCTGGTAGCGAAGATCATTTGCATATAATAAAAGTGCCTTTTTCACGTAAATTACAACTTCGGACAAGGTAATAAATATATATTTCAACTCAGCTGACATTAGCAAATAGCTAATGTCAGCTAGTGAAAAATGGGTTAAGGGGGGTGACAGAAGCCCTTTAAGGTGAAGTATTTTTAATATTTAGCCGGATAAGTTAGTGCACATCAGTATAGCGACGTTTCGGGCTACTGTCATTTAGAGCCCTTTATCAAGCTGGTGCACACATAAAATGACAAGAAATAACAGTATAGAGTAACAATTTGCCCATGATTACTGGAAAAAACATGATTAGTATGTTTAGTACAAATACCTGATAATTCAACACAATACAAATGCATTATTGGACTGAATGACTGTCTATTACACAAGATTGTACTTATTTTATACTCATATCAGGATAGGGGTTAATAAATCGGTACACTGAATATGGGTAATCTCATATGGGGGGACTCCATGATTGGAAATTAGGAGGAAATGAAAACATGATTGTAACTCTATAAAATCCCAAAGATAGCTGAAGATAATGGGGGACGTGACAATAGTCGTAAATAAAGGATGGAACGGATCAGAAACGGATGTTTCGGGAGAGAGAAATACCGTGGATACATCATAAAGCTCTGCATTCCGGTGGCTTCAATAAAGACTGCTGCTTTATGTGAAATGGATTGCTGTCATATTGTAGATGATACATAGGATGTATTTTACTAATTAATGGATATGTCTTTTTCCCCTTTTCTCTACAGAGCCATATACGTCCAGTATCGTGTGGAGACACCCGTGAAGCACGGTCAGTGTCGATGAATGCTAATCTCCATGTTTGGTGAATATACCTGCAGAATATAGATACAGTATGGGGCATTCTTGTTTACGTATAGTGCTCTTTCATTCCACATTCTCGGCCCATACAGGGAATCATAGGCAAATTGTAATTCTATACTGTTATTTCTTGTCATTTTACGTGTGCACCAGCTTGATAAATGCCTCTAAATGGCATAAGCCTGAAATGTCTCTATACTGATGCAAACAAACTTGTTTGGCTGAATAATAAAAATACTTTACTTCAACACCACATACTGGAGTGCTGTCTGAATATTGTGTATATGATGTACTTTAACAACTGCTCGCTGGTGTGGCTACTCCAAGACCAATCCGCTACAACAGGGCTTGGCAATGCTTGACATGATAACGTGATAAAAAGGAGGGGTAGTGCAAGTGACACTGTGCTCTGCTGCTGTTTGGGACGGGCGAGCATCCATGGAGGAGGAGGTAGAGAAGTGCCTGGTGTGGGAGCTAGGCCGACACAATTGTGGGCGGTCAAAGGGACCTGGTCTCTTTGCCAGGGTGCTTCCTCACCATTGCTGTGAAAGACATGTTCTGTCCCTGCCCGTAAGAACTGCTCCAGATGTTCACTGTGGCATGAACCTTGCCGCACACCAAGAATTGCAGGGAGCTGCCCACATTGTCTGCAAGGTAAGAGTCCAAGACAGGGATGGCTTTTTGGGAGAAAGAGGTTGAGCAGATACCATTAGCCCCTAAGGGTGCCTTCACACATGACAGATTTTGTGGCACAAAATTCTGCAACTGAAAATCAGTTCAACTCCTTTGAATTGGGCATCAAGCACATGGATTTATGCAAGCCGCAGTCAGGTGAATGGAACTGATTTTCAGTTGTTAAAATTTCGGTAACAAAATCTGCAGTATGTGAAGGCA
Organism: Bufotes viridis; assembly: GCA_033119425.1. Lineage (NCBI taxonomy): Eukaryota > Metazoa > Chordata > Amphibia > Anura > Bufonidae > Bufotes > Bufotes viridis. The sequence goes on along the minus strand of CM065597.1, from coordinate 103,055,223 downwards.
CCCTAAAGGCAGAAGACTCAACTAAATGGTACAGCAGCAACTGCACCGTCAGCAACTTGGCCAGGTGGGAATTAAGCCTGCACACCAACAGATTGCTGGGCAAGTAAAGTTGTTTCCTGGCCACATATTCCGTTATTGACGGCTGACGATGGATCAGAAAATGAGTCTGAGTGGGGGAAGCAGAAAGGGATGCTGACAATGTGAAAGATACCCAACTGCACATGGATGTGGCCTGGCTGTTGCAAGGGGGAATGTTGCCATAGCTGGTTTCCACCGTTGCTTGCATGTAGGATGGGGTAATGCCGCTTCTTGTAGTTTAATAGAACTGTGGTGTTATGTTACCTCCTCTTTAGCACCCTGATGCGGCTTCCAGGTCCTGTCCAGCACACAATTGTCATCGGAGTCCTCACCCTCCCTGCCTCTTCTATAAGATAGGATATCATGGTGGATTCTTTGACCCTTTTGCCGTGGTATGAGTATAACTACTACCACCACCAACACAGCTACTCATGGGGTCTGGAGCCTGCTCCTGAACCTCCTCCTCTGGGCAGTACGCTGACTGTTCTCACAGAAGTCATCAACAGGAAGACACTCTTGACTATCTGCCACGGGTACAAATGAGCGAATTGAAGTAGAATCCGATCTGAATTTCAGGAAAAATTGGATTTGTCCCGAAGTCGAATTTCCTCATGTTTCGTAGTAATGAATCGTATTTTTTTCTAAAATGGCTGCTGCACACGTTAGAAAGAGGAAGTAAGAAGCCCAAGAACGAGGGATCACTCACAATGCCATGCAGACAGCCAATCACCAGATTGCCATTCCCTGTGATGTCACAGCCCTATAAAAAGTCTACACCTGCCCGATCTCTGCCATTTTCCATTGAACTTAGTGCAGTTAGAGATGTTACAGGCACTACGGACAATTTTTAGGAAAGCATTTATTCACCAAAAAATACTATTTTACAACATACAATATGGAGCAGTTCAGGGACAGCTAAGTGAAAGTATAGAGATCTAATAGGAATGCATTATCCACACTATAGGGAAGAGAACAGGGGACAATATAAGAGTTTAAAGCCTGGCTAATAGGAGCTATTCTATTGCGCCTTGCTACACTAACTGGGGTTAAAACTGTTCTAATACTACAGATGTTAGGTTGTTTGCATTCTTTGATACATATGTAATTCCAGTAATCCTTGATTCTGAGCTGTGTTTCCTTCCCATCATCTACTGGTCCTGATACTGCTGCTCCTCCTCCTGCTCCTTGTCACTCGTCAACAATCAATCACCAAGGCTATTGCAAAAAGACAACAGTATGCATGCACTCCTCCAACAACGCAGAAGCTGAATGTTCTCCTGGCCAAGTTGCTGGTACTACAGTCCCTTCCTTTCCATGTGGTGGACTCTGCACCTTTCAGAGAACAGATTGCTTGTGCCAAGCCAAGGCGGAGAGTCCCAAGCCATCATTCTCCAAAAAGGCTGTACCAGCCCTGCACATTTATGTTGAACAGAAGTTGGGCCAGTCATTGAGCCTGTCGGTATATGCTAAAGTTCATTGCAGCACCGACGTGTGTAGCTGTAACTACGGTCAAAGACAATACATGTACTTTAGGCCCACTGGGTAAATGTGGTTCCTGCCCAGCAACTTGGCCAGGTCATGACACTGCCACCTCCACGATCTCAACTGTGAATCCTGCACCAATGTCCTCCTCTGCCTCCTCATCCTTCACCTTGTCCTCAGCCTCCACTGCAGACACAATTCAGAGTGCTATTCCAGCATACCACCTGTGCAGAGCACGGGGACGTCACGCTGTTCTGCACTTGGTTTGCCTGAGTGAACAGAGTCATACAGGGGAGGAACTGCTCCGCGTCCTTCAAGAGGAAATCGAATCCTGTCTCTCTCCTCGCCAACTGAAAATTGTAACCATGGTCACCGACAATGGGAAGAACATTGTGTCAGCGATGTGTCAAAGAGGGCTGAGCAATGCGGTAAAGCAGTTACTGAAGACTTCCAACCAACTGCAAGACATCCTGAAAATGGCTAAGAAACTGTGCAAGCACTTCAGCCACTCTTGCAATGCAAAGCACTTCTGCCTTGAGCTGCAAAGGCAGAATAGCGTTCCCCAACATCGTCTGATATGCAACGTTTCCGCCCATTGGAACTCCACACTCCACATGTTGGACCGACTATATGAGCAGCGGATGACCATAAATTATTTCTTGATGATGCAGGTGGACAGGAGCACTCCCCTGTGTAACTTTGACATTAGCCAGTGGCAGCTCTGTGTGACACCTGCTGTTTTCTCAGGCTGTTTGAGGAGGCCACTTTATTTGTCAGTTGCCAGGACTACAGGAGGAACGACGTCATTCCATTCCTTCACATCCTGGAGCAGTTGCTGATAAATCTGGCTGGCCAGAGTATAGGAAACATGACGCCTACATCTTATGGCCACCTGAGCCCTTTGGGGACTGAACTGGAGGAGGACATTCACGAACAAGCAATGTATACAGAAATGGGTGGAGCAAGAGGGTGATGAGGAAGACCAGGCAGATGACCGTAAGACACAGTGGCAGGTTGCAGTGAGGATGGAGGCAGGGAGTCCCTTTGAGTCCCTTGTGCAAATGGCCAGATGCATGCTGAGTTGCTTGCGTAGTGACAGCTGTTTTATCACCATTGTTCCATGCAGATGGATGACTACTGGCTCTTCACCATGTTAGACCCTCGCTACTGCTCCAAAATGGGTGCCATTTTTCCACCCGCTGAGAGAGAGAATAAACTCTACTATCGAGACTTCCTATGTAGTCAGTTGGCTGCTGCCTATGTGCACCATTACCTATCCTCATGAAGGGGTCCCTCTGCGCACACATTCCACTGCCATGACTGCTAGAGTGGGGGGCAGGAGCAGCAGCAGCTCCATCAACATTACCTTAAGTCTGGAGCCTCTAATAAACACTTTTCTTTCAAATATAGCAGGAGTAAGATGTAGGGCGGCACTACCAGACACTCTGCTCCTCACAACACTCACAGCCGGCAATCCTCCAATCAAAGTCGACACGTTGGCGGTGCTTCGCTGAATGAGATAAAACTCAGCGGAAATAATATTGAAGAGAGATGAAGTCAGCGGCACTCACCCGTGTAGAGAGAAGTTCAAGACTTTATTGTGATCCGTGGATACATAGAAAGTGAGTCGGTCGGGCTAGGGTGCGGACCGACTCTCCTCACACTAGATAAGCGACGGCCGTTTCGCGCACAAACTGCGCTTCGTCTGGCTCAAGCATGTCCGTGCGTGCGTGCCCGCCAATTAAGTAATGCGCCGCCTCTCCCACCTAGGGGGGGAGGGTCACGCCCCCTAAAACCGGACACTATCTTAAAATCAAAATACATGCAATGAGAGAAACAATGTTAACATGACTAATTGGTGACTAATATGAGTGACCAATAAATAAGGTGCATACTAAAATGTAGTAACATGACATACATTAAAACCGCTTATGGAAATAATAAACTAGGCGATTCAAATAATGTGGGAAGGCCTACAGGGACCCAAATCAGGATACCCTAAAAGGAGGCGACACATGTATATGTTTAAAGCTATGAGGCCTGGTTAATGTAGAGCGGGGTGAAGAAAGGGGGCACCCTTGCATATGTATCTTACAGATGCACAGACATATCGTTTTTGTCATTTAGGCCGAGACTCCCCATTGCTTGGGTCCGAATAATCCATTTCGACTCTTTCTGTAATAGTAGCTGGTGCCTATCACCCCCCCTAAGTGGAGTATTTACAACCTCAATGCCTGCAAATTTGAGACAGCGGGGATTGCTCGTATGCTGCTCCCGGACATGGGTGATGAGGCGGGGACATCCTTTCCCCGTTCTCACAGAGTTAACGTGTTCCCTGAAGCGTTCAAACAATGGCCGAATCGTCTAGCCTATGTAAAAGTTGTGGCAATTGCAGTATACCACATACACCACAGACGCTGTCCTACATGTGATAAACTGTCGAACCTTGTGTGTCACTCCACCCATACACAAAGTTTTACTCTGTGGATTTTGGGGACAAAAAGAGCAGTGCCCACATTTGAAATTCCCTATTCTCGGATGCATTGAGAGCCAAGAGGGGTTTTGTAAGGGACGGAAAACACTATGTACTAAGCGGTCCTTTAGCGTGGAACACCTTCTGAAAGCAATAAGTGGTTTCTGTTCTGCTAATTTGCCCAGCACAGAATCTCCTTTCAAGAGGTCCCAGTTATTCCTTATTGCACTTTTTATCACATCTGCTGCGGGGCTATATTGAAACACAAAGGAGAAATTCTCTGGAGTCGTGCTTTCTTTCCTACCTTCCATAAGAAGTTCATGCCTAGGACGGGCAGCAGCCCTGGACATGGCCCTGTTCTTTACCCACCTACTGAAGAAACCACCCACTAGCAGCAGCAGTAAGACATAAAGCAGAACCTGAACCAACAGGTGGTGGCATACTTGGACTGCACCTTGCCACCCACATCAAAGATCCCCTGGACTACTGGGCAGTCAAACTTGATTTGTGGCTTCAACTGGCCGAATTTGCCCTGGATAAGCTTTCCTGCCCGGCCAGTAGTGTGGCATCAGAGCAGGTGTTTAGTGCAGTAGGGGAATAGTTGCCCCAAGAAGAACTTACCTTTTCACCCAAAATGTGGAGATACTAACCTTTGTGAAGATGAATCGTGGATCAGCCAGGATTTCCACGCACAAGTGCCTGATGCATCAGATTACATCATTCTGGGTGCCACACTCAAATTTTGTCAAAAGAGACCTGTTTCTTTGGCCACCTGCTTCAGCCGCTATTCTGATGCTGCCACCCGCCTGATGACACACACCTGCTGCCTCTGCTGCCATGTTCTCCTACTGCCACACACCATCTTGTACTGTTACTGCCACTGCTGTTGCCTCCCCCCCCCACTTCCCCACTCTGTGACTGGTTCATTGTGTTGACTCCTCATACGGTTTCCACCCTCACCGCTCTGTGACTGACCACTATGTTGACTCCTCATGGGATTGCCACCCTCACCACTCTATGACTGACCACCATGTTGACTGCTCATGCGGTTGCCACCCTCCCCATACTGTAACTGGGACACTGTATTGATTCCTCATGCGGTTGCCTAATACCACTCTATGACTGGGCCACTATGTTGACTCCTCATGTGGTTGCCACTCTGTGACTGACCACTATGTTGACTTCTAAAGCGGTTGCCACTCTCCTCATACTGTAACTGGGCCACTGTGTTGACTTTATGTGGTTGCCACCCTCACCACTGTAACTGACCACTATGTTGACTCCTCATGCGGTTGCCACCTTGACACTCTGTGATTGAGCCACTGTGTTGACTCCTCAAGCAGTTGCCACCCTCCCCATACTGTAACTGGGCCACTGTGTTGACTCCTCATGTGGCTGCCACCTCACCACTCCGCGACGGGGCCACCAGTATCTCTGTTTGGCTTTGTTGACATCAGCATTTATTTTACCCATCTTCTGATCTGTCAGAAGGACGAAAAAATGATAACCACAACGGATCCTATCTTTGGAGCAACCGTAGGGCCTTTATCACATGGTCCCTATTTTGCATCAGGATATGCTCTTGATTTGGTAGCCAAAAGCAGGAGTGGGTACAAAACACAAAAGATAGACAAATATTTCAGTCATGTGTCATCTCTGTTTTGGATCCTCTCCTGTTTTTTTTTTGTCCTTAGGAATACTGATGGATTACTAACCAAATGCTGACCATGTGAAGGCGGATGCTCAAAAAACGAGATCTCTTTTTTGGGAGTTGTTCTTATGATGGATCAGAAGAAGGGCAAAATAAACAGTGACGTCAACACATACTTACTAATGACACCTTCTGCTTTCTGTCATGGGGGCCCTACTTGTATCAGCGTGTAACAGAAGAGGTTCTGTACAAAACTATGTGGAATCAGCTGACGATGGTGTAAAAGGAGTGCGCTCTTTCACTCCATAGTACAGTCTGCACAGTTCATTATATCTGACGCTAACATTAACCTATAAGGATAAGTTCACACTTGAGTCAGTTTTGGCCCCGTAACTGACTAAATAAGGGAATTGTGAAGTGATTCTAAGAGTGACGCCTGTCAACTGCCTGTCATACAGACGCAAAGTAACTGTTTTACTACCACAGCAGCATACCTATGCATGTTTCTGTACTGAACAGTGTTTTACACCAATATACAGATTCTCTGCAGGCGCGAAATAGCTGATTTTTAACACGATTCGTCATGAATAAATTCAGATCGAACAGTTTTGGAAAATTTGGCGAACCGTCCAAATCAAATTTCAGACAACCCCATGTCATCCTGCTGCGACTAAGAGGAAGAGTCAACCATCCAATCCACAAGTTCATCCTCTTTCTTCTCAACAATAATATTGCGCCTTTCCGAAGCTAGCAGGGACAACTGAGGCCTACAACTTCTGGCCTGATAGTTGGTGCTGCTACTACCTGCATTCTGGCTCTGGGTCTTTCATTTGGAACCCCTTCACAGATAATGTTGTGTGCTACCCTGTGTTTTGGTGTAGTAATCACCTGTATGCTGGTTGTAGTAAATTCAACGACCCCCCAAAAATTGCAACTGTGTGAAGACAGAAATAAATGGAAATGGATTGAAGCCTAATATCATGTTATGAATCACAGATAATGATGTGCACTACCCTGTGTATTGGCCTATTAATCACCTATATGCTGGTTTTAATCATTTCAACAACCCCTCCTTGTGGAAACGTGTGGAAATAGAAGTAAACGAAAATGGATTTAGGCCTAAATTTGTTATCACTCACAGATAATGTTGTGCACTACCCTGTTTATTGGTGTAGTAATCATCTATATACTGGATTTAATAATTTTAGCAACCCCAAAAAAATTGGAACTGTGTGAAGACAGAAATAAATGGAAATGGATTTAGGCCTAAATTGTTAGCACTCACAGATAATGTTGTGCACTACCCTGTGTTACTGGTGTAGTAATCGCCTATATGCTTGTTTTTTAATTATTTCAACAACCCCCCAAAAAATTGGAATAGTGTGGAGATAGAAATAAATGGAAATGGATTGAGGCCTAATATCACGTTATCACTCACTCATAATTTTGTGCGCTACCCTGTGTATTGGTGTAGTAATCACATATATACTGGTTTTAATAAATTCAATAATAATTAATCATTAAGGAGGGCGGAGCCTGACCACGCTTTATATCGGCTGCTTGAGAGAAGCGCTCCCGCTACTAAGCTCCTAATAAGTCTGTTCCTGTGCACTATCCCGCCGGCATAGTGAAGATTCAGCCGAAGGATTGCCCCAGAGGGACATCTGGCTCCCATAAAGCTGTCAAACCTCGCACTGACATGGAGAAATATTTTCATCAGCCTCCAGCCCAGTTAACACCATGCGCCGCCAAGATGGTACCGAGATGCTCCGACACAGATCTTCCCTGCGCAAAAGGACCAGACGAGGACTCTGATGTGGAAGCTGATACCATCTCCATGCTACAAGGGGTGAGTGACTCTCCAACTCTCACCCGGGGCTACCCAGACCAGGCCCTGCAAGGAGCACTTGCCCCTATTGCTGTAGACCTATTGGTCATCAAGGCAGATATCTGCCACATAGGCGACAGGGTAGAGGCCCTGGAACAGGCACAAGAAGCACTGATCACTTTTAACTCTGGGGTTATAAACACACTGGGAGCTTACCGTGCAGCTATTAACAACTCCTTTATGCTGTCAGAGGACTAGGAGAATAGAATTCGCAGGTGGAATATTTGAATAAGGGGCCTACCCGAGGCTGCAGACAAAGAGGACATGTTTGCTGTGATGCAGGCTTTGTTTATCACCCTATTTCATCTAAACCGGGCAGAGGCGATAGTAGTGGAAAGAGTGCATAGGGCACTGCACCCCAAGCCTTCCCCCAAAGAGAACCCCAGAAATATCATATGTGGACTGCTGATTTTTCGGTACACAGGCCATCTTGCACAAGTCTAGAGAACTATGTGAAGTCTTGTTGGAGGGCACAAAACTACAAGTATTCCAGGACCTAGCCCCCTCAACGCTCCAGAAAAGGAGGATTTTGAAGCCTCTTACGGATCTTTTCCCCTTTGGCCTACTTTTCACCTCTGGAAATCAACGCATCACTGTCCGCACACCAGAGGATCTGCAACAGCTTTGGGGAGCCCTGAATCTGTAGCCAGTTGAAGTTCCATCATAGCTACCCTTGCCCTTGGACGAGGAGTGGCCCCCTCTACCAATCGCATCTGCATAGTTGACGGTCCGGAAACAGAAAAACCTGAGAGGCAAGAAATCCTCTCACAAGGACTCTAATGGTTGATCACTGTGACTCCATATAAGGATCCCACATCTTTTGGGTCACTTTATGGGTGTCCCTACTGTATGTAGAAATTGTGGTCTTTGATTTTCCTCTTCTTTCATTGTTTGTTCCGGACAGGGGGGGGGGGGGGGCAAATCCCACAAGATCTAGGGATGGTATTTTCTGAGGGCGATGTCTCCAGGGTCCTGAAGCATTCCCATGGTTTCTCACGCTGTATACGCATTCAAGAGAATTCCTATAAGTTAATTACGAAATGGTACCGAATGGTACCCTGATGTTCTTCATAAAATGGATCCCTCTCTGCCCACAGAATGTTGGCATTGTCATAAAGCATAAGGGTCTGCATTACACATTTGGTGGACATGCCCCTTGATAGCCCCCTTTTGGGACGCAGTATCAGATGCAATTACTCAGATTTTCTCCCAAGTAGTTGCCATTTCACCCTCAATAGTGCTTCTTAAAGGGAGTCTTTCACCTAATCTGAGCCTTTTAGACCTCTCAGATCAGGTTATAGACTCCTGTGCCCTAATTCCAATGGTACCTATATTTGTGCAGTCCCTCGACGGGATCTTCCAAAAAAGACTTTTAAAATTTATGCTAATTGGTTTCGGTAGGTGCCCAGGGGCAGCGTTACTGCCGATGTGCCCAGAAATCCACACCTCTTTCACCTCTCTGGCCCACCCTCCATTCGTATTATTACCTCCTCTTCTCCCTCACAAATGTCGCGCCTGCTGGAGGAAAGACAATTTTGCGCTGACCCGCCCCTTCTTTGGCTTCACTGCAGTCTTCTGCGCATGCGCCGGTTACTTCTGCCCGCCTCGCTGGATTTCAAACTATGGACAGGCGCATGTGCAGAAGACTACAGTGAAGCCAAAGAAGGGGCGGGTCAGCGCATCATATTCTTTCCTCCAGCAGGCACGAGATTTGTGAGGGAGAAGGGGAGGTAATAATAGGAATAGAGGGCGGGCTAGAGGGGTGAAAGAGGTATGGATTTCTCGGCACATCAGCAGAACCGCCGCCCCTGGGCACCTTCCGAAAACTAATTAGCATACATTTTAAAAGTCTTTTTTGGAAGATCTCGTCGAGGGACTGCACAAAAAAGGTACAATTGGAGTAAGGGCACAGGAGTCTATAACCTTATCTGAGCAGTCTACAAGGCTCAGATTAGGTGAAAGACTCCCTTTAACCTACCAGACCACCACTGCTCCCTTGGTAGATTCTCATTACCTGCCCATTTAATTTCAGCAGCAAAACTGCTTATCCCCTTATATTGGTTATCACTACAGGTACCCTCCCTAGGCAAGTGGACCCAAAAGGTTCATGAAATATGTAGGCTAGAAGAAAGAACTACCTAGCTGTGAATCTCTCTCCCATGACAAATATCTCAAGATATGGTCACCATGGGTCCAGTGGAATCAGAAGTCTACCTCACAACTGACTACCGGGTAATGCATCACCATTCACCATTTCCCTTTATTTAAATCAGCTTCAGACTTAACACTTGTTTTGTGTTTCTATATTGTCGATCTCCACCGTACCAGGTTTTCTGCCTTCTATCTATCATCTCTTGTAAACATGTACAATATTATATAAAATGTCTGTTATGCCTGCATGACCCTTTGGCATGTTTGCCACCTTTATGTTAATGTTATGCTGTATTCAACTGATCGTTGTAATATTGCTGATAACAAAAATAAAGATTTGGTAAAAAAAAAAAAAAATTCAATAACCCCACAAAAATAAAAATTTGGAACTGTGTGGAGATAATCTGATGTGACGTTATCACTCACTGATGTTTTTGTCTGCATATTTTATACGGTTCTTAAAACTTAAACAAAAAAATAATAATGTTGAGATGCCCTGACACAGAGTTTGGAATAATATTTCAGGTGTTTTTACTGAGATTTCAAATGCTACATCATGCTATAACACGAGTTGGACAGTTTTGTGCTTATTCAAACCCCCCCCCCCCTTCCCCATTTACAATGGGGGAAACATGAAAGTAACGTCATAGCAGGTAGCTGCTTTTGAGGTTTGCAGCAGCTGAAGTTGTGCTAGGAGGCAAAGCAAGCCTCAGCTCCTCACTTCTCTCTCCCTGGCTGACAGCTTTCAGTGCCTTTGCCTATCCCTGGGAGGCAGTGTTTGAGGTAGTTTTTAGGTTCAGTGTGTACCCTAGGTTATTAATAGACAGAGCTAATATATCAGTTTAGAGGGAAGAGCTTAGAGCTGGCACGCAGCTACTAGCCTCCCATATATATCAATAGCAATAGAGTACTATAGTGTAGCATAGTCGTGTATTAACATAGAGGAAACACAACTGAGAGTTTTAACATCACTAATAATGTGAGATGACATTTTTAGCGATCACTAATAAAAGCTATGTTTTATATTTTATTAACATATGTTATTTTATTAACATATGTTAAAAGAAGGCAACTAGTAGTCGCTGACTAATTGAAAAATTTAATTTCCCTATTTTACACTCACAATTCTTCTTCTTTGTAATTCTAGCCTTTCCATTAACAGTCCCTGGCAGTAGAATAGAAACTTGATTCTGACATTGGACTCTCCCTGACTCACTAAGATTGTTTTTCTGTCAGTCACTGTAATACCCATCCTCCCTCATTCACAGCCCAACACAGAATGACGTTCTGCTCGGACACCAACCTGCCTGACGACCTGTGAGCCAATCAGGGCAAGCCCTTTTTACCCCTTTTTACCCCTTTTTTTTATTAAAAAGCCCAAAAATGTAAGAAATTTTTGAAAAATGCACTATTTTCTAAATATGAATTTCTCTGCTTTTATGGCAGATAGCGATACCTCACAAAATAGTTAATACTTTACATTTTCCCTATGTCTACTTTATTTTGGCTTCATTTTGTAAATGTCATTTCATTTATTTAGGACTTTAGAAGTCTTACAAATTTAGATGCAATTTTTAAAATTTCAACAACATTTCCAAAACCATTTTTTTAAGCACCAATTCAGTTATAAAGTGATTTTCACGGGCTTATGTAATGGAAACCACCCATTAATGACCTTATTTTAGAAACTACACCCCTTAAAATTATTCAAAACTGATATTACAAACTTAACCCTTGAGATGTTCCACAAGAATTAACGGGAAATTGAGGTAAAACTTTTTTTTTTCTTCAGATTTTACATTTTCTTCAATTTTTGCTGTAACATAGCAAGGGTTAAAAGGAAAATAAACCTCGTTATTTATTACCATGATTCTGATTCTCCAGTTTACAAACCCACCAAAAAATGTGCTCAAAAACGGTCGTATGAGCGCATGGCAGGGTTCAAAAGGGAAGTAGCTTTTGGAGGACAGATTTTGCAGGATTAGCTTTTGGGAGCTATGTTGCATATGAAGACACCCTGAGGTGGCCCTACAGTGAAAACCCCCAAAAACACGATAGAAAACTGATCCGTCCCCCATTGACTTTAATTGGTGTTCCTGACGGATCTGTTTTCTCTGACAGAATAGAAAATGGATCCGTATTGGATGTGTGAAATGTGTAAACCTTTATTTAGTGTGAGGGGCGTTTATGTTGTGTTTTTACACATGAAGGGGCTTGCAATAAATTTGAAATTAAATTTTGGAGAAAAAAAGGAGAAAAAAATTTGTAACAAAAAAATATTTTCTGCACAAAAAAAACTTGCAGTGCAAGCTGAGCAGACGTGATCAGAACTGATTGATGCTCAGTGGTTGCAAAATGCACGCACGCAGATGGTACATTCAAGGAAAAATTCTAAACTGACACTAACTGAAAAAAAAATAAAAAAAATATATATATATATATATCTATAAGAAAAATGGCGGCACTGGCTCTTCAGTGAGAGATTGGGTGCATGTTTTTAAGGTAATAGGCTTCTTACCAAAATAATAGTCCAGAAAATGAACAGCACTCCGGTAAAAAGTGAACAAAACAACTCCTTTACGGTGCAACGTTTCGGCACACCCATTGTGCACACCCTTAAACTAATACTTTGTTGAAGCACCTTTTGATTAAATTACAGCAGTCAGTCTTTTTGGGCATGAGTCTATCAGCATTACACATTTTGACTTGGCTAGATTTTCCCACTCTTCTTTTCAAAAGCGCTCCAAATCTGTCAGATTGCGAGGGCATCTCCTGTGCACAGCCCTCTTCAGATCACCCCACAGATTTTCAATCGGATTCAGGTCTGGGCTCTGGCTGGGCCATTCCAAAACTTTAATCTTCTTCTGGTGAAGCCATTCCTTTGTTGATTTAGATGTAAGCTTTGGGTCGTTTTCATGCTGAAAGATGAAGTTCCTCTTCATATTCAGCTTTCTAGCAGAAGCCTGAAGGTTTTGTGTCAATATTGACTGGTATTTGGAACTGTTCATAATTCCATGCATCACTGTTTTCTTTTGGTGATGTGCAGTGTTGTTTTTGCGCCAAACATATCTTTTGGAATTATGGTCAAAAAGTTTAACCTTGGTTTCATCAGACCATAACACCTTTTCCCACATGCTTTTGGGAGACTTTAGATGTGTTTTTGCAAAATGTAGCCTGGCATGAATTTTTTTTTCGTAAGAAAGGGCTTTCGTCTTGCCACTCTACCCCATATTCCAGACAAATGAAGAATA
>CM065597.1:102963051-103042238 GCA_033119425.1 Bufotes viridis | reverse complement strand
GTGCGGAGTTTGATTCTGGCTAACCGGGAGCAATGCCTCGGAGACCACCCAAACACAACAATAGCTGATCTCCTCAGGAGACCAGCTACAAAAACACCGCGGAGCCTCACTTAAGAGTCTCAACACAGCAATCCGAAGTGCAAAGTTCCCTGGGAAAAGGGAATATGCAAAATAAATGTGGAGCCCCAGTTATGGGTCTACAACACAATGAAAGCCAGATATCAATCAAAGGAAGGAAAACCAAGCAAAGAGGTTTCTCCATTACAGAGATCACCAAATCCACCATATTAAGTGGCCCCTATGTCAAGATCCCGCTTTTTTTTACAAGCTTTAAGGATGTGACGGGGAAAACCTAAGCCAGTTATCCATCCACAGACAGCTGTTTCGGGGGGTTGCCCCTCATCAGTGCGTTGTAGGATTCTGGCTAATCGGGAGCAATGCCTCGGAGACCAACCAAACACAACAATAGCTGATCTCCTCAGGAAGACCAGCTACAAAAAACACAGCGGAGCATCACTTAAGAGTCTCAACACAGCAATCCGAAGTGCAAAGTTCCCTGGGAAAAGGGAATATGCAAAATAAATGTGGAGCCCCAGTTATGGGTCTACAACACAATGAAAGCCAGTTATCCCTCAAAGGAATGAAAACCAAGCAAAGGGGTGTCTCCATTACAGAGATCACCAAATCCACCATATTAAGTGGCCCCTATATCAAGATCCTGCTTTTTTTACAAGCTTTAAGGATGTGACGGGGAAAACCTAAGCCAGTTATCCATCCACAGACAGCTGTTTCGATGTGTTGCCCCTCATCAGTGCGGAGTAGGATTCTGGCTAACCGGGAGCAATGCCTCTAAGAACACCCAAACACAACAATAGCTGATCTCAGGGAGAATAGCTACAAAAAACACTGCGGAGCCTCACTTAAGAGTCTCAACACAGCAATCTGAAGTGCAAAGTTCCCTGTGAAAAGGGAATATGCAAAATAAATGTAGAGCCCCAGTTATGGGTCTACAACACAATGAAAGCCAGATATCCCTCAAAGGAAGGAAAACCAAGCAAAGGGGAGTCTCCATTACAGAGATCACCAAATCCACCATATTAAGTGGCCCCTATGTCAAGATCCCGCTTTTTTTAAAAGCTTTAAGGATGTGACGGGGAAAATCTAAGCCAGTTATCCATCCACAGACAGCTGTTTCGATGTTTTGCCCCTCATCAGTGCGGAGTTCCATTCTAGCTATCTGGGAGCAATGACTCGGAGACAACCCAACCCAAACACAACAATAGCTGATCTCCTCAGGGAGACCAGCTACGAAAAACACCGCGGAAACTCACTTAAGAGTCTCAACACAGCAATCCGAAGTGCAAAGTTCCCTGGGAAAAGGGAATATGCAAAATAAATGTGGAGCCCCAGTTATGGGTCTACAACACAATGAAAGCCAGATATCAATCAAAGGAAGGAAAACCAAGCAAAGAGGTTTCTCCATTACAGAGATCACCAAATCCACCATATTAAGTGGCCCCTATGTCAAGATCCCGCTTTTTTTACAAGCTTTAAGGATGTGACGGGGAAAACCTAAGCCAGTTATCCATCCACAGACAGCTGTTTTGTGGTGTTGCCCCTCATCAGTGCAGAGTTTGATTCTGGCTAACCAGGAGCAATTCCTCGGAGACCACCCAAACACAACAATAGCTGATCTCCTCAGGGAGACCAGCTACAAAAAACACTGCGGTGCCTCACTTAAGAGTCTCAACACAGCAATCCGAAGTGCAAGGTTCCTGGGAAAGGGAATATGCAAAATAAATGTGGAGCCCCAGTTATGGGTCTACAACACAGTGAAAGCCAGATATCCCTCAAAGGAAGGAAAACCAAGCAAAGGGTGTCTCCATTACAGAGGTCACCAAATCCACCATATTAAGTGGCCCTTATGTCAAGATCCCGCTTTTTGACAAGCTTGAAGGATGTGACGGGAAAACCTAAGCCAGTTATCCATCCACAGACAGCTGTTTCGAGGTGTTGTCCCTCATCAGTGTGGAGTAGGATTCTGGCTTATCGGGAGCAATGCCTTGGAGACCACCCAAACACAACAATAGCTGATCTCCTCAGGGAGACCAGCTACAAAAAACACTGCGGTGCCTCACTTAAGAGTCTCAACACAGCAATCCGAAGTGCAAAGTTCCCTGGGAAAAGGGAATATGCAAAATAAATGTGGAGCCCCAGTTATGGGTCTACAACACAATGAAAGCCAGATATCCCTCAAAGGAAGGAAAACCAAGCAAAGAGATGTCTCCATTACAGAGATCACCAAATCCACCATATCAAGTGGCTCCTATGTCAAGATCCCGCTTTTTTTACAAGCTTTAAGGATGTGACGGGGAAAACCTAAGCCAGTTATCCATTCACAGACAGCTGTTTCGGTGTGTTGCCCCTCATCAGTGCAGAATAGGATTCTGGCTAACCGGGAGAAATGCCTCTAAGACCACCCAAACACAACAATAGATGATCTCAGGGAGACCAGCTACAAAAAACACAGCGGAGCCTCACTTAAGAGTCTCAACACAGCAATCCGAAGTGCAAAGTTCCCTGGGAAAAGGGAATATGCAAAATAAATGTGGAGCCCCAGTTATGGGTCTACAACACAATGAAAGCCAGATATCCCTCAAAGGAAGGAAAACCAAGCAAAAGGGTGTCTCCAATACAGAGATCACCAAATCCACCATATTAAGTGGCCACTATGTCAAGATCCCGCTTTTTTTTTTTACAAGCTTTAAGGATATGACAGGAAAAACCTAAGCCAGTTATCCATCCACAGATAGCTGTTTCGGGGTGTTGCCCCTCATCAGTGCAGAGTAGGATTCTGGCTAAGCGGGAGCAATGCCTCGGAGTCCACCCAAACACAACAATAGCTGATCTCCTCAGGGAGACCAGCTACAAAAAACACCGCGGAGCCTCACTTAAGAGTCTCAACACAGCAATCCGAAGTGCAAAATTCCCTAGGAAAAGGGAATATGCAAAATAAATTTGGAGCCCCAGTTATGGGTCTACAACACAATGAAAGCCAGATATCCCTCAAAGGAAGGAAAACCAAGCAAATGGGTGTCTCCATTACAGAGATCACCAAATCCACCATATTAAGTGGCCACTATGTCAAGATCCAGCTTTTTTTTATAAGCTTTAAGGATGTGACGGGGAAAACCTAACCCAGTTATCCATCCACAGATAGCTGTTTCGGGGTGATGCCCCTCATCAGTGCGGAGTAGGATTCTGGATAACCGGGAGCAATGCCTCGGAGACCACCCAAACACAACAATAGCTGATCTCCTCAGGGAGACCAGCTACAAAAAACACCGCGGAGCCTCACTTAAGAGTCTCAACACAGCAATCCGAAGTGCAAAGTTCCCTGGGAAAAGGGAATATGCAAAATAAATGTGGAGCCCCAGTTATGGGTCTACAACACAATGAAAGCCAGATATCCCTCAAATGAAGAAAAACCAAGAAAGAGGTGTCTCCATTACAGAGATCACCAAATCCACCATATTAAGTGGCCCCTATGTCAAGATCCCGCTTATTTTACAAGCTTTAAGGATGTGACGGGGAAAACCTAAGCCAGTTATCCATCCACAGACAGCTGTTTCGGGGTGTTGCCCTCATCAGTGTGGAGTAGGATTCTGGCTAACTGGGAGCAATGCCTCGGAGACCACCCAAACACAACAATAGCTGATCTCCTCAGGGAGACCAGCTACAAAAACACTGCGGAGCCTCACTTAAGAGTCTCAACACAGCAATCTGAAGTGCAAAGTTCCCTGGGAAAAGGGAATATGCAAAATAAATGTGGAGCCCCAGTTATGGGTCTACAACACAATGAAAGCCAGATATCCCTCAAAGGAAGGAAAACCAAGCAAGGGGTGTCTCCATTACAGAGATCACCAAATCCACCATATTAAGTGGCCCCTATGTCAAGATCCCGCTATTTTACAAGCTTTAAGGATGTGACAGGGAAAACCTAAGCCAGTTATCCATCCACAGACAGCTGTTTCGAGGTGTTGCCCCTCATCAGTGTGGAGTAGGATTCTGGCTAACCGGGAGCAATGCCTCGGAGACCACCCAAACACAACAATACGCTGATCTCCTCAGGGAGACCAGCTACAAAAACACCGCGAGCCTCACTTAAGAGTCTCAACACAGCAATCCGAAGTGCAAAGTTCCCTGGGAAAAGGGAATATGCAAAATAAATGTGGAGCCCCAGTTATGGGTCTACAACACAATGAAAGCCAGATATCCCTCAAAGGAAGGAAAACCAAGCAAAGAGGTGTCTCCATTACAGAGATCACCAAATCCACCATATTAAGTGGCCCCTATGTCAAGATCCCGCTTTTTTACAAGCTTTAAGGATGTGACGGGAAACCTAAGCCAGTTATCCATCCACAGACAGCTGTTTCGGGGTGTTGCCCTCATCAGTGTGGAGTAGGATTCTGGCTAACTGGGAGCAATGCCTCGGAGACCACCCAAACACAACAATAGCTGATCTCCTCAGGGAGACCAGCTACAAAAACACTGGGAGCCTCACTTAAGAGTCTCAACACAGCAATCCGAAGTGCAAAGTTCCCTGGGAAAGGGAATATGCAAATAAATGTGGAGCCCCAGTTATGGGTCTACAACACAATGAAAGCCAGATATCCCTCAAAGGAAGGAAAACCAAGCAAGAGGTGTCTCCATTACAGAGATCACCAAATCCACCATATTAAGTGGCCCCTATGTCAAGATCCCGCTTATTTTACAAGCTTTAAGGATGTGACGGGGAAAACCTAAGCCCGTTATCCATCCACAGACAGCTGTTTCGATGTGTTGCCCCTCATCAGTGCGGAGTAGGATTCTGGCTAACCGGGAGCAATGCCTCGGAGACCACCCAAACACAACAATACCTGATCTCCTCAGGATGACCAGCTACGAAAAACACCGCGGAGCCTCACTTAAGAGTCTCAACACAGCAATCCGAAGTGCAAAGTTCCCTGGGAAAAGAGAATATGCAAAATAAATGTGGAGCCCCAGTTACGGGTCTACAACACAATGAAAGCCAGATATCCCTCAAAGGAATGAAAACCAAGCAAAGAGGTGTCTCCATTACAGAGATCACCAAATCAAGTGGCCCCTATGTCAAGATCCCGCTTTTTTTACAAGCTTTAAGGATGTGACGGGGAAAACATAAGCCAGTTATCCATCCACAGACAGCTGCTTTGGGGTGTTGCCCCTCATCAGTGCGGAGTTTGATTCTGGCTAACCGGGAGCAATGCCTCGGAGACCACCCAAACATAACAATAGCTGATCTCCTCAGGGAGACCAGCTACGAAAAACACTGCGGAGCCTCACTTAAGAGTCTCAACACAGCAATCCGAAGTGCAATGTTCCCTGGGAAAAGGGAATATGCAAAATAAATGTGGAGCCCCAGTTATGGGTCTACAACACAATGAAAGACAGATATCCCTCAAAGGAAGGAAAACCAAACAAAGAGGTGTCTCCATTACAGAGATCACCAAATCCCCCATATTAAGTGACCCCTATGTCAAGAGCACGCTTTTTTTACAAGCTTTAAGGATGTGACGGGGAAAACCTAAGCCAGTTATCCATCCACAGACAGCTGTTTTGGGGTGTTGCCCCTCATCAGTGCAGAGTAGGATTCTGGCTAACCGGGAGCAATGCCTCGGAGACCACCCAAACACAACAATAGCTGATCTCCTCAGGGAGACCAGCTACGAAAAACACCGCGGACCCTCTCTTAAGAGTCTACACAGCAATCCGAAGTGCACGGATCCCTAGTAAACGGGAATATGCAAAATAAATGTGGAACCCCAGTTATGGGTCTACAACACAATGAAAGCCAGATATCCCTCAAAGGAAGGAAAACCAAGCAAAGAGTGTCTCCATTACAGAGATCACCAAATCCACCATATTAAGTGGCCCCTATGTCAAGATCCCGCTTTTTTTACAAGCTTTAAGGATGTGACGGGGAAAACCTAAGCCAGTTATCCATCCACAGACAGCTGTTTCGGGGTGTTGCCCCTCATCAGTGCAGAGTTTGATTCTGTCTAACCGGGATCAATGCCTCGGAGACCACCCAAACACTACAATAGCTGATCTCCTCAGGGAGACCAGCTACAAAAAACACCGCAGAGCCTCTCTTAAGAGTCTCAACACAGCAATCCGAAGTGCAAGGTTCCCTGGGAAACGGAAATATGCAAAATAAATGTGGAACCCCAATTATGGATCTACAACACAATGAAAGCCAGATATCCCTCAAAGGAAGGAAAACCAAGCAAAATGGTGTCTCCATTACAGAGATCACCAAATCCACCATATTAAGTGGCCCCTATGTGAAGATCTCGCTTTTTTTTACAAGCTTTAAGGATGTGACGGGGAAAACCTAAGCCAGTTATCCATCCACAGACAGCTGTTTCAGGGTGTTGCCCCTCATCAGTGCAGAGTAGGATTCTGGCTAACCGGGAGCAATGTCTCTAAGACCACCCAAACACAACAATAGCTGATCTCAGGGAGACCAGCTACAAAAAACACCGCGGAGCCTCACTTAAGAGTCTCAACACAGCAATCCGAAGTGCAAAGTTCGATGGGAAAAGGGAATATGCAAAATAAATGTGGAGCCCCAGTTATGGGTCTACAACACAATGAAAGCCAGATATCCCTCAAAGGAGGGAAAACCAAGCAAAGGGGTGTCTCCATTACAGAGATCACCAAATCCACCATATTAAGTGGCCCCTATGTCAAGATCCCGCTTTTTTTACAAGCTTGAAGGATGTGACAGGGAAAACCTAAGCCAGTTATCCATCCACAGACAGCTGTTTCGGGGTGTTGCCCCTCATCAATGCAGAGTAGGATTCTGGCTAACCGGGAGCAATGCCTTGGAGACCACCCAAACACAACAATAGCTGATATCCTCAGGGAATCCAGCTACAAAAAAACACTGCGGAGCCTCACTTAAGAGTCTCAACACAGCAATCCGAAGTGCAAAGTTCACTGGGAAAAGGAAATATGCAAAATAAATGTGTACCCCCAGTTATGGGTCTACAACACAATGAAAGCCAGATATCCCTCAAAGGAATGAAAACCAAGCAAAGGGGTGTCTCCATTACAGAGATCACCAAATCCACCATATTAAGTGGCCCCTATGTCAAGATCCCGCTTATTTTACAAGCTTTAAGGATATGACGGGGAAAACATAAGCCAGTTATCCATCCACAGACAGCTGTTTCGGGGTGTTGACCCTCATCAGTGCGGAGTAGGATTCTGGTTAACCGCGAGCAATGCCTCGGAGACCACCCAAACACAACAATAGCGGATCTCAGGGAGACCAGCTACAAAAAACACCGCGGAGCCTCACTTAAGAGTCTCAACACAGCAATCCGAAGTGCAAAGTTCCCTGGGAAAAGGGAATATGCAAAATAAATGTGGAGCCCCAGTTATGGGTCTTCAACACAATGAAAGCCAGATATCCCTCAAAGGAAGGAAAACCAAGCAAAGGGGTGTCTCCATTACAGAGATCACCAAATCCACCATATTAAGTGACCCCTATGTGAAGATCCCGCTTTTTTTACAAGCTTTAAGGATGTGAAGGTGAAAACCTAAGCCAGTTATCCATCCACAGACAGCTGTTTCGGGGTGTTGCCCCTCATCAGTGCGGAGTAGGATTCTGGCTAACCGAGAGTAATGCCTCGGAGACCACCCAAACACAACAATAGCTGATCTCCTCAGGGAGACCAGCTACAAAAAAAACAGCGGAGCCTCACTTAAGAGTCTCAACACAGCAATCCGAAGTGCAAAGTTCCCTGGGAAAAGGGAATGTGCAAAATAAATGTGGAGCCCCAGTTATGGGTCTACAACACAATGAAAGCCAGATATCCCTCAAAGGAAGGAAAACCAAGCAAAGGGGTGTCTCCATTACAGAAATCACCAAATCGAACATATTAAGTGGCCACTATGTCATGATCCCGCTTTTTTTTACAAGCTTTAAGGATGTGACGGGGAAAATCTAAGCAAGTTATCCATCCACAGACAGCTGTTTCGGGGTGTTGCCCTTCATCAGTGCGGAGTAGGATTCTGGCTAACCGGGAGCAATGCCTCGGAGATCACCCAAACATAACAATAGCTGATCTCAGGGAGACCAGCTACAAAAAACAACGCGGAGCCTCACTTAAGAGTCTCAACACATCAATCCGAAGTGCAAAGTTCCCTGGGAAAAGGGAATATGCAAAATAAATGTGGAGCCCCAGTTATGGGTCTACAACACAATGAAAGCCAGATATCCCTCAAAGGAAGGAAAACCAAGCAAAGGGGTGTCTCCATTACAGAGATCACCAAATCCACCATATTAAGTGGCCCCTATTTCAAGATCCTGCTTTTTTTTTCAAGCTTTAAGGATGTGACGGGGAAAACCTAAGCCAGTTATCCATCCACAGACTGCTGTTTCGGGGTGTTGCCCCTCATCAGTGTGGAGTTGGATTCTGGCTAACCGGGATGCAATGCCTCGGAGACCACCCAAACACAACAATAGCTGATCTCCTCAGGGAGACCAGCTACAAAAAACACTGCGGAGCCTCACTTAAGAGTCTCAACACAGCAATCCGAAGTGCAAAGTTCCCTGGGAAAAGGGAATATGCAAAATAAATGTGGAGCCCCAGTTATGCGTCTACAACACAATGAAAGACAGATATCCCTCAAAGGAAGAAAAACCAAGCAAAGAGGTGTCTCCATTACAGAGATCACTAAATCCCGCATATTAAGTGGCCCCTATGTCAAGAGCCTGCTTTTTTAAAAGCTTTAAGGATGTGACGGGGAAAACCTAAGCCAGTTATCCATCCACAGACAGCTGTTTTGGGGTGTTGCCCCTCATCAGTGCAGAGTAGGATTCTGGCTAACCGGGAGCAATGCCTCGGAGACCACCCAAACACAACAATAGCTGATCTCCTCAGGGAGACCAGCTACGAAAAACACCGCGGAGCCTCTCTTAAAAGTCTCAACACAGCAATCCGAAGTGCAAGGTTCCCTGGGAAAAGGGAATATGCAAAATAAATGTGGAACCCCAGTTATGGGTCTACAACACAATGAAAGCCAGATATCCCTCAAAGGAAGGAAAACCAAGCAAAGTGATGTCTCCATTACAGAGATCACCAAATCCACCATATTAAGTGGCCCCTATGTCAAGATCCCGCTTTTTTTACAAGCTTTAAGGATGTGACGGGGAAAACCTAAGCCAGTTATCCATCCACAGACAGCTGTTTCGGGGTGTTGCCCCTCATCAGTGCGGATTAGAATTCTGGCTAACCTGGAGCAATGCCTCGGAGACCACCCAAACACAACAATAGCTGATCTCCTCAGGGAGACCAGCTACAAAAAACACCGCGGAGCCTCACTTAAGAGTCTCAACACAGCAATCCGAATTGCAAAGTTCCCTGGGAAAAGGGAATATGCAAAATAAATGTGGAGCCCCAGTTTATGGGTCTACAACTCAATGAAAGCCAGATATCCCTCAAAGGAAAGAAAACCAAGCAAAGGTGTGTCTCCATTACAGAAATCACCAAATCCACCATATTAAGTGGCCCCTATGTCAAGATCCAGCTTTTTTACAAGCTTTAAGTATGTGACGGGGAAAACCTAAGCCAGTTATCCATCCACAGACAGCTGTTTCGGGGTGTTGCCCCTCATCAGTGTGGAGTAGGATTCTGGATAACCGGGAGCAATACCTCAGAAACGTCTCAAACACAACAATAGCTGATCTCAGGGAGACCAGCTACAAAAAACACCGTGGAGCCTCACTTAAGAGTCTCAACACAGCAATCCGAAGTGCAAAGTTCCCTGGGAAACAGGAATATGCAAAATAAATGTGGAGCCCCAGTTATGGGTCTACAACACAATGAAAGCCAGATATCCCTCAAAGGAAGGAAAACCAAGCAAAGGGGTGTCTCCATTACAGAGATCATCAAATCCACCATATTAAGTGGCCCCTATGTCAAGATCCCGCTTTTTTACAAGCTTTAAGGATGTGACAGGGAAAACCTAAGCTAGGTATCCATCCACAGACAGCTGTTTCGGGGTGTTGCCCCTCATCAGTGTGGAGTAGAATTCTGGCTAACTGGGAGCAATGCCTCGGAGACTACTCAAACACAACAATAGCTGATCTCGGAGACCAGCTACAAAAAACACTGCGGAGCCTCACTTAAGAGTCTCAACACAGCAATCCGAAGTGCAAAGTTCCCTGGGAAACAGGAATATGCAAAATAAATGTGGAGCCCCAGTTTTGGGTCTACAACACAATGAAAGCCAGATATTCCTCAAAAGAAAGAAAACCAAGCAAAGGGGTGTCTCCATTACAGAGATCACCAAATCCACCATATTAAGTGGCCCCTATGTCAAGATGCCGCTTTTTTACAAGCTTTAAGGATGTGACAGGGAAAACCTAAGCTAGGTTAGGTTTCAACATAAATTTATTAACGAAAAACAAGATACAAAAAATGAAACCATTTTTATAAAATTATAAATAGAAATATTCAAACAAAGATAACAAAAGTAAAATTATTCAAATAATAACTTTCTTATGATAACTTTTCTTATACCATCAAGCAAACAATTATCTAAACTATAAAGCTTTAACATATTAACATTCAAATCAATGCTTCAAAGTCCACTCTCGCTATTCCGTCTCTTCATTTTTACTTTTCCCATCTTATCATTCTTTAATTTCTCAAAAAACACAGACTCATTAACAAAAAGACCCGAATCACAGTAACTCTTTTCTTCCTCTGCTTCTCTTCTAACAACTTGTTCTTTCCTTTTAACAGTTTGTTGCTCTTTCTCAAAATTATCCAAAATTTTTACCTTTCCTTTAACAATTCGTTGCTCTTTTACGTAACTTTTCTTAGAACTTCTACAACTTTCATTTATTTCAACACTTTTAACTATTTCTTTCTTTTCCTCTACTTTACTTTCAAGAACCTTATCAACGGATTCTTCTCTCAATTCTGGCTAACCGGGAGCAATGCCTAGGAGACTACTCAAACACAACAATAGCTGATCTCAGGGAGACCAGCTAGAGTTGAGCGAACACCTGGATGTTCGGGTTCGACGAGTTCGGCTGAACTTTCGAAAAATGTTCGGGTTCGTGATCCGAACTCGACCCGAACTTCATCCCGAACCCGAACCCCATAGAAGTCAATGGGGACCCGAACTTTTGGGCACTAAAAAGGCTGTAAAACACACCCGGAAAGGGCTAGAGGGCTGCAAAAGGCAGCAAAATGTAGTTAAATCCCCTGCAAACAAATGTAGATAGGGAAATGATGAGTTAACATAAAATAAATAAAAATTAAACAATATTAATTGGAGTGAGGTCCCATAGCACAGAATCAGGCTTCAAGTCACCCACCAATGGAGAAGGTCACTTACTATTATTTTGACCACAGCACCCAGACAAAGAGAGAGGTCCCACAGCAGAGAACCAGGCATCATATCGCCCACCACAGGAGTAGGCCACCATTTAGTTACTTTGACCCCTACACCCAGACGGAGGAGAGAGGTTACACAGCAGAGAATCAGGCATCATATCAACCACCACAGGAGAAGCCACCATTTAGTTACTTTGACCCCTGCACCCAGGAAGAGGAGAGGCCCCACAGCACATATTCTGGCATCATATCAGCCACCACAGGAGAAGCCACCATTGAGTTACTTTGACCCCTGCACCCAGGAAGAGGAGAGAGGCCCCACAGCACATATTCTGGCATCATATCAGCCACCACAGGAGAAGCCACCATTGAGTTACTTGACCCTGCACCCAGGAAGAGGAGAGAGGCCCCACACATATTCTGGCATCATATCAGCCACCACAGGAGAAGCCACCATTGAGTTACTTTGACCCGCACCCAGGAAGAGGAGAGAGGCACCACAGCACATATTCTGGCATCATATCACACACCACAGGAGAAGGCCTCTTTCAGTGATTTAGGCCTTTGGACCCAGACAGAGGAGAGTGGCACCACAGCACATATTCTGGCATCATATCAGCCACCACAGGAGAAGCCACCATTGAGTTACTTTGACCCCTGAACCCAGGAAGAGGAGAGAGGCCACACAGCACATATTCTGGCATCATATCAGCCACCACAGGAGAAGCCACCATTGAGTTACTTTGACCCCTGCACCCAGGAAGAGGAGAGAGGCCCCACAGCACATATTCTGGCATCATACTAACCACCACAGAAGAAGCCACCATTGAGTTACTTTTGACCCCGCACCCAGGAAGAGAGAGAGGCACCACAGCACATATTCTGGCATCATATCAGCCACCACAGGAGAAGCCACCATTGAGTTACTTTGACCCCTGCACCCAGGAAGAGGAGAGAGGCCCCACAGCACATATTCTGGCATCATATCAGCCACCACAGGAGAAGCCACCATTTAGTTACTTTGACCCCTGCACCCAGGAAGAGGAGAGAGGCACCACAGCACATATTCAGGCATCATATCACCACACCACAGGAGAAGGCCTCTTTCAGTGATTTAGGCCTTTGGACCCAGACAGAGGAGAAGGCACCACAGCACATATTCTGGCATCATACCAGCCACCACAGGAGAAGCCACCATTGAGTTACTTTGACCCCTGCACCCAGGAAGAGGAGAGAGGCCCCACAGCACATATTCTGGCATCATATCAGCCACCACAGGAGAAGCCACCATTGAGTTACTTTGACCCCTGCACCCAGGAAGAGGAGAGAGGCCCCACAGCACATATTCTGGCATCATACTAACCACCACAGGAGAAGCCACCATTGAGTTACTTTGACCCCGCACCCAGGAAGAGGAGAGAGGCACCACAGCACATATTCTGGCATCATATCAGCCACCACAGGAGAAGCCACCATTGAGTTACTTTGACCCCTGCACCCAGGAAGAGGAGAGAGGCCCCACAGCACATATTCTGGCATCATATCAGCCACCACAGGAGAAGCCACCATTTAGTTACTTTGACCCCGCACCCTGGAAGAGGAGAGAGGCACCACAGCACATATTCAGGCATCATATCACACACCACAGGAGAAGGCCTCTTTCAGTGATTTAGGTCTTTGGACCCAGACAGAGGAGAGAGGCACCACAGCACATATTCTGGCATCATATCAGCCACCACAGGAGAAGCCACCATTGAGTTACTTTGACCCCTGCACCCAGGAAGAGGAGAGAGGCCCCACAGCACATATTCTGGCATCATATCAGCCACCACAGGAGAAGCCACCATTGAGTTACTTTGACCCCTGCACCCAGGAAGAGAGAGAGGCCCCACAGCACATATTCTGGCATCATATCACCCACCACAGGAGTAGGCCACCATTTAGTTACTTTGACCCCTACACCCAGACGGAGGAGAGAGGTTACACAGCAGAGAATCAGGCATTTAGATCACCCACCACAGGAGTAGGCCCCAATTTAATGGGACCCCGGCAACCATGTCAGATGGCACAACCATCAGCTTCATATCAATCAGCACAGGAGAAGGCGACTTTGAAAGACTTTGACCCCTACACCCAGACGGAGGAGAGAGGTTTCACAGCAGAGAATCAGGCATTTAGATCACCCACCACAGGAGTAGGCCCCCATTGAATCATGACCCTGGCAACCATGTCAGATGGCACAACCATCAGCTTTATATCAATCAGCACAGGAGAGCGACTTTGAAAGACTTTGACCCTACACCCAGATGGAGGAGAGGGTTTCACAGCAGAGAATCAGGCATCATATCAGCCACCACAGGAGAAGCCACCATTGAGTTACTTTGACCCTGCACCCAGGAAGAGGAGAGAGGCCCCACAGCACATATTCTGGCATCATATCAGCCACCACAGGAGAAGCCACCATTGAGTTACTTTGACCCCTGCACCCAGGAAGAGGAGAGAGGCACCACAGCACATATTCAGGCATCATATCACACACCACAGGAGAAGGCCTCTTTCAGTGATTTAGGCCTTTGGACCCAGACAGAGGAGAGAGGCACCACAGCACATATTCAGGCATCATATCACACACCACAGGAGAAGGCCTCTTTCAGTGATTTAGGCCTTTGGACCCAGACAGAGGAGAGAGGCACCACAGCACATATTCTGGCATCATATCAGCCACCACAGGAGAAGCCACCATTGAGTTACTTTGACCCCTGCACCCAGGAAGAGGAGAGAGGCCCCACAGCACATATTCTGGCATCATACTAACCACCACAGGAGAAGCCACCATTGAGTTACTTTGACCCCACACCCAGGAAGAGGAGAGAGGCACCACAGCACATATTCTGGCATCATATCAGCCACCACAGGAGAAGCCACCATTGAGTTACTTTGACCCCTGCACCCAGGAAGAGGAGAGAGGCCCCACAGCACATATTCTGGCATCATATCAGCCACCACAGGAGAAGCCACCATTTAGTTACTTTGACCCCTTCACCCAAACAGAGGAGGAGGTTCCACATCAGAGAATCAGGCATCATATCCAACCACCACAGGGAGTAGGCCACAATTTAGTTTATTTGACCCCTGCACCCAGGAAGAGGAGAGAGGCCCCACAGCACATATTCTGGCATCATATCACACACCACAGGAGAAGGCCTCTTTCAGTGATTTAGGCCTTTGGACCCAGACAGATGAGAGAGGTCCCACAGCAGAGAACCAGGCATCATATCACCCACCACAGGAGTAGGCCACCATTTAGTTACTTTGACCCCTACACCCAGACGGAGGAGAGAGGTTACACAGCAGAGAATCAGGCATTTAGATCACCCACCACAGGAGTAGGCCCCAATTTAATGGGACCCCGGCAGACCATGTCAGATGGCACAACCATCAGCTTCATATCAATCAGCACAGGAGAAGGCGACTTTGAAAGACTTTGACCCTACACCCAGATGGAGGAGAGAGGTTTCACAGCAGAGAATCAGGCATCATATCAACCACCACAGGAGAAGCCACCATTTAGTTACTTTGACCCCTGCACCCAGGAAGAGAGAGAGGCACCACAGCACATATTCTGGCATCATATCAGCCACCACAGGAGAAGCCACCATTGAGTTACTTTGACCCCTGCACCCAGGAAGAGAGAGAGGCCCCACAGCACATATTCTGGCATCATATCAGCCACCACAGGAGAAGCCACCATTTAGTTACTTTGACCCCTTCACCCAAACAGAGGAGAGGTTCCACATCAGAGAATCAGGCATCATATCAACCACCACAGGAGTAGGCCACAATTTAGTTTATTTGACCCCTGCACCCAGGAAGAGGAGAGAGGCCCCACAGCACATATTCTGGCATCATATCACACACCACAGGAGAAGGCCTCTTTCAGTGATTTAGGCCTTTGGACCCAGACAGAGGAGAGGTCAGAGATTAGCTTCATATCCCCCAGCACAGCAGAAGACCGCTTTATTTGACTTAGGCCTCAGCACCCAGACAGAAGACAGAGGTAGCATGGCAGAGGTTATGGCTTCATGTCACCCGTTAGTTTAACCGGCCACTTTCATCTGGTTAGGCCCCGGCGCCCAGACAGAGAAGAGTTTCATTCAACTGTGGGTTTCATAAAATTTGTATCAAATAAAGAAGTGGCCCGTAGCACAACAAGACATGTTTTAGGCAGTTAATAAGGACTACTCTGCACAAGGGAGGGACAGGTCCTGTGGGATCCATGCCTGGTTCATCTTTATGAAGGTCAGCTTGTCCACGTTGGCTGTGGACAGGCGGCTGCGCTTGTCAGTAATGGCGCCCCCTGCCGTGCTGAATACGCGTTCAGATAAAACGCTGGCCGCCGGGCAGGAAAGCACCTCCAAGGCATAACATGCTAACTCTGGCCACGTGGACAATTTCGAAACCCAGTAGTTGAATGGGGCCGAACCATCCGTCAGGATGTGGAGGAGTGTGCAGACATACTGTTCAACCATGTTAGTGAAATGCTGCCTCCTGCTAACACGTTCCGTATCAGGTGTCGGTGCAGATAGCTGTGGCGTGGAGACAAAACTTTTCCACATTTCTGCCATGCTAACCCTGCCCTCAGATGAGCTGGCCGTGACACAGCTGCGTTGGCGACCTCTTGCCACTCCTCTGCCTTCACCTTCCACCTGTTCCCCTGTGACATGTGGGAATGCTCTCAAGAGCGCCTCTATCAGCGTGCGCTTGTACTCGCGCATCTTACGGTCGCGCTCCAGTTCAGGAATTAAAGTGGGCACATTGTCTTTATACCGGGGATCCAGCAGGGTGGCCACCCAGTAGTCTGCACACGTTAAAGCGTGGGCAACTCTGCTAATCGTTGCGCAGGCATTGGAGCATATATTCGCTCATGTGGGCCAGGCTACCCATGGGTAAGGACAAGCTGTCCTCTGTGGGAGGCGTATCGTCATCGTCCACCGTATCCCCCCAGCCACGCACCAGTGATGGGCCTGGGCTGCCACCCCGCTGTGAACTTGCGTCATCCTCGTCCCCCTCCACCTCCTCCTCCTCATCCTCCTCGTCCTCCAGTACAGTGCCTTGGCTGGCGACTTGTGAACCTGTCCTCTGCTGCTTAAACAAACCTCCCTCTGAGCCAATTCGAACAGACTGGCCCGAAAGTGTTAGAAGCGAGCCCTCATCCTCCTCCTCCTCCTCCACCTGGGCCACCTCCTCTAACATCATTGCCTAAGTGTTTTCTCAAGGAGACATAGAAGTGGTATTGTAACGCTGATAACAGTGTCATCGCCACTGGCCATGTTGGTGGAGTACTCGAAACAGCGCAGCAGGGCACACAGGTCTCGCATGGAGGCCCAATCATTGGTGGTGAAGTGGTGCTGTTCGGCAGTACGACTGACGCGGCGTGCTGCAGCTGAAACTCCACTATGGCCTGCTGCTGCTCGCACAGTCTCTCCAGCATGTGCAAGGTGGAGTTCCACCGGGTGGGCACGTCGCATATGAGGCGGTGGCGGGAAGGCCGAAGTTCCGCTGTAGCGCAGACAGGCGAGCAGCGGCAGGATGTGAGCGGCGGGCGCGCACAGGCGGCCCGCACTTTATGCAGCAGCTCTGACATGTTGGGGTAGTGGTGAATGAACCTCTGCACCACCAAGTTCAGCACATGCGCCAGGCAAGGGATGTGCGTCAAACCGGCTAGTCCCAGAGCTGCCACGAGATTTCGCCCATTATCGCATACCACCAGGCCTGGCTTGAGGCCCACCGGCAGAAACCACTCGTCGGTCTGTTGTTCAATACCCCGCCACAACTCCTGCGCGGTGTGGGGCCTGTCCCCCAAACATATGAGTTTCAGAATGGCCTGCTGACGTTTACCCGGGCTGTGCTGAAGTTGGTGGTGAAGGTGTGTGGCTGACCGGATGAGCTGGTGGAAGCAGTGGAGGAGGAAGCCGAGTAGGAGGAGGAGGCTACAGGAGGCAGAGAATGATGCCCTGCGATCCTAGGGGCGGAAGGACGTGCGCCAAGGAACTGTCCGCCGGGGGCCCAGCCGCCACTACATTCATCCAGTGTGCAGTTAGTGAGATATAGCGTCCCTGGCCGTGCTTACTGGTCCACGTATCTGTGGTTAGGTGGACCTTGCCACAAATGGCGTTGCGCAGTGCACACTTGATTTTATCGGACACTTGCATGTGCAGGAAGGCACGGCTGTCTTGGAGAAGTAGTGGCGGCTGGGAACCACATACTGCGGGACAGCCATGGCCATCAGCTGTTTGAAGCTGTCTGTGTCCACCAGCCGGAATGACAGCATTTCAAAGGCCAGCAGTTTAGAAATGCTGGCGTTCAGGCCAAGAGCTCGAGGGTGACTCGGGGAATTTGCGCTTCCTCTCTAAGGTTTGAGATATTGAGAGCTGAACGCTGCTGTGTGATATAGTGGAGGCGCTAGTTGACGGTGGCGGTGGTGGTGGTGTCGGTGGCACATCCTCTGTTTGCTGCTCGGCAGGTGGCAGCATTCCTCTCGAGGCGGAAGCCGAGGCAGCAGCGGTAGAGGGAGCAGGGGAGCCTCAGCGAGTGCCTGGTTTTTAAGGTGTGTACCCCACTGCAGTTCATGCTTTGCATGTAGATGCCTGGTCATGCAGGTTGTGCTGAGGTTCAGAGCGTTAATGCCTCGCCTCAGGCTCTGATGGCAGAGCGTGCAAGTCACTCGGGTCTTGTCGGTGGGACATTGTTTAAAGAAGTGCCATGCCAGGGAACTCTTTGAAGCTGCCTTTGTGGGGCTGGGTCCCTGTTGGCGATGTCCAGTAGCAGAGCGAACTCTGGGGCGGCGGCTCGTCTGCTTTGGCCCCCTGCTCCCTCTTTGGCTTCGCTGTTGTCTCGGTCTCACCACTACCTCTTCCTCTGAACTGTGAAAGTCATCGCCACGACCTTCAGTCCATGTGGGGTCTAAGACCTCATCGTCCTCTGCATCGTCTTCCACCCAGTCTCCCTCCCTGACCTCCTCCTGTTCAGTCTGCACACTGCAAAAGACGCGGCAGTGGGCACCTGTGTTTCGTCATCATCAGAGACGTGCGGACTCCGATGAGGTGGTATTCCCATGTCCTCTTCATCTGGAGACATAAGTGGTTGTGCGTCAGTGCATGGTATGTCTTCCTCCACTGGGGAAGGGCTAGGTGGGCGCCCCTGGGAAACCCTGGAAGCAGAGTCTTCAAACAGAAGAAGAGACTGCTGCATAACTTGTGGCTCAGACCGTTTCCCTGATATGCTTGGGGGTGATGTGACAGACTGATGGGCTTGGTTTTCAGGTGCCACCTGTGCGCTTTCCGCAGAAGACTGGGTGGAAGACCATGTGGTGAACGTGCTGGAAGCACTGTCGGCCACCCAATCGATTAATGCCTGTACCTGCTCAGGCCTTACCATCCTAAGAGCGGCATTGGGCCCCACGAGATATTGCGGTACATTCTGCCGGCTAGTTGAGGGAGTTCGTTCCCTACTGTGTGCGCCTGGGGCCGAGCGGCCACGTCCTCTACCAGCAACAGAGGCTCCACGGACACCACCACGACCGCGTCCTCGTCCCTTAATAGTATTTTTCTTCATTGTTGCGATTCAACTCGCACCACAATGAAATATATTATTTTTATAAGCAAAATCCCCTCACTGGAATACTTTCAGTCTTTTGACTGTATGGATTACAGATGGAATGACTTGTTATATGTGAGTACCGCTTTCTTTGACAGATTCTAGTATGGGTACATATATGTTTTCCCAACCCCAGCACATTAGTTTGCTAATTCCAGATGTATGAAAGCGCAGGCCTAACTGTATCTAGTATATTGAGCGCCAGATAAACTAACTTGGCCTTTTTTAAATAAAAAAAATTCCCTCACTGGAATACTTTCAGTCTTTTGACTGTATGGATTACAGATGGAATGACTGTTATATGTGAGTACCGCTTTCTTTGACAGATTCTAGTATGGGTACATATATGTTTTCCCAACCCCAGCACATTAGTTTGCTAATTCCAGATGTATGAAAGCATAGGCCTAACTGTATCTAGTATATTGAGCGCCAGATAAACTAACTTGGCCTTTTTAAATAAAAAAAATTCCCTCACTGGAATACTTTCAGTCTTTTGACTGTATGGATTACAGATGGAATGACTGTTATATGTGAGTACCGCTTTCTTTGACAGATTCTAGTATGGGTACATATATGTTTTCCCAACCCCAGCACATTAGTTTGCTAATTCCAGATGTATGAAAGCATAGGCCTAACTGTATCTAGTATATTGAGCGCCAGATAAACTAACTTGGCCTTTTTAAATAAAAAAATTCCCTCACTGGAATACTTTCAGTCTTTTGACTGTATGGATTACAGATGGAATGACTGTTATATGTGAGTACCGCTTTCTTTGACAGATTCTAGTATGGGTACATATATGTTTTCCCAACCCCAGCACATTAGTTTGCTAATTCCAGATGTATGAAAGCATGAGCCTAACTGTATCTAGTATATTGAGCGTCAGATAAACTAACTTGGCCTTTTTAAATAAAAAAATTCCCTCACTGGAATACTTTCAGTCTTTTGACTGTATGGATTACAGATGGAATGACTGTTATATGTGAGTACCGCTTTCTTTGACAGATTCTAGTATGGGTACATATATGTTTTCCCAACCCCAGCACATTAGTTTGCTAATTCCAGATGTATGAAAGCATGAGCCTAACTGTATCTAGTATATTGAGCGTCAGATAAACTAACTTGGCCTTTTTAAATAAAAAAATTCCCTCACTGGAATACTTTCAGTCTTTTGACTGTATGGATTACAGATGGAATGACTGTTATATGTGAGTACCGCTTTCTTTGACAGATTCTAGTATGGGTACATATATGTTTTCCCAACCCCAGCACATTAGTTTGCTAATTCCAGATGTATGAAAGCATAGGCCTAACTGTATCTAGTATATTGAACGCCAGATAAACTAACTTGGCCTTTTTAAATAAAAAAATTCCCTCACTGGAATACTTTCAGTCTTTTGACTGTATGGATTACAGATGGAATGACTGTTATATGTGAGTACCGCTTTCTTTGACAGATTCTAGTATGGGTACATATATGTTTTCCCAACCCCAGCACATTAGTTTGCTAATTCCAGATGTATGAAAGCATGAGCCTAACTGTATCTAGTATATTGAGCGCCAGATAAACTAACTTGGCCTTTTTAAATAAAAAAATTCCCTCACTGGAATACTTTCAGTCTTTTGACTGTATGGATTACAGATGGAATGACTGTTATATGTGAGTACCGCTTTCTTTGACAGATTCTAGTATGGGTACATATATGTTTTCCCAACCCCAGCACATTAGTTTGCTAATTCCAGATGTATGAAAGCATAGGCCTAACTGTATCTAGTATATTGAGCGCCAGATAAACTAACTTGGCCTTTTTAAATAAAAAAATTCCCTCACTGGAATACTTTCAGTCTTTTGACTGTATGGATTACAGATGGAATGACTGTTATATGTGAGTACCGCTTTCTTTGACAGATTCTAGTATGGGTACATATATGTTTTCCCAACCCCAGCACATTAGTTTGCTAATTCCAGATGTATGAAGCACTAGGCCTAACTGTATCTAGTATATTGAACGCCAGATAAACTAACTTGGCCTTTTTAAATAAAAAAATTCCCTCACTGGAATACTTTCAGTCTTTTGACTGTATGGATTACAGATGGAATGACTGTTATATGTGAGTACCGCTTTCTTTGACAGATTCTAGTATGGGTACATATATGTTTTCCCAACCCCAGCACATTAGTTTGCTAATTCCAGATGTATGAAAGCATAGGCCTAACTGTATCTAGTATATTGAACGCCAGATAAACTAACTTGGCCTTTTTAAATAAAAAAATTCCCTCACTGGAATACTTTCAGTCTTTTGACTGTATGGATTACAGATGGAATGACTGTTATATGTGAGTACCGCTTTCTTTGACAGATTCTAGTATGGGTACATATATGTTTTCCCAACCCCAGCACATTAATTTGCTAATTCCAGATGTATGAAAGCATAGGCCTAACTGTATCTAGTATATTGAACGCCAGATAAACTAACTTGGCCTTTTTAAATAAAAAAAAATTCCCTCACTGGAATACTTTCAGTCTTTTGACTGTATGGATTACAGGTGGACTGGTATTAGTAGGGGTGACACAAGCACACCCAAGTCCCTGATGTAGGATTTCTATGGCACAGACCACTATTACAAGTGATTAATGGACGTTGGGAGAGATTGTGCTGCAGCACTAGTCCCAAGATGGCCGCCGCCTATCAGCCCAGTAACATGTGCCACAAAATGGTCTGCACAACCTTTAAAAAAAATAGCCTTGGACTGTGCTGCTAAATCGCTATTGGTCTGAATCCCAGGTGTAGATGTCTGACTTGTTTGGAGCTTTGGAATGCACACTGTGGCAGCTTCTGCTGCAGCACTACTAAGTCGCAAAATGGCGGCCGGCGGTCAGCTCAGGTACATGTGGATGGAAAAATCACTCTGGCCACTCTAAAAATAGCCAATCCCTATCAAAAAAGCAGCTCAGCTGCAGTTGTTCAGATGAATCACAGGTGGAGGAGAGAAATTTGCTTCCAGTTATTCAATTATCCCTGCCTATTCTCGCCCTAGCATCAGCTGCGTCTATCCCTGATCTATTCACATCGGGAGTGAGCACGTCCCGACGTGCGCACAAGCTTATAAAGAGGCTGAGTCACATGCTGCACTCGGCCAATCACAGCCTTGCCAATAGTAGGCATGGCTGCGATGGCATCTTAGGGCAAGTAGTATGATGCATGTTGATTGGCTGCTTTGCAGCCTTTCAAAATGCGCCTAAATACATGCCGAACGACAAACCCGAACCCAAACCCGAACTTTTTTGAAAATGTCCGGGTTCGGGTCCGGGTCCCGGACACCCCAAAATTCGGTACGAACCCGAACGATGCTCAAACTGTTCGCTCAACACTAAGACCAGCTACAAAAAACATTGTGGAGCCTCACTTAAGAGTCTCAACACAGCAATCCAAAGTGCAAAGTTCCCTGGGAAAAGGGAATATGCAAAATAAATGTGGAGCCCCAGTTATGGGTCTACAACACAATGAAAGCTAGATATCCCTCAAAGGAAGGAAAACCAAGCAAAGGGGTGTCTCCATTACAGAGATCACCAAATCCACCATATTAAGTGGCCCCTATGTCAAGATCCCGCTTTTTTACAAGCTTTAAAGATGTGACAGGGAAAACCTAAGCTAGGTATCCATCCACAGACAGCTGTTTCGGGGTGTTGCCCTTCATCAGTGTGGAGTAGGATTCTGGCTAACCGGGAGCAATGCCTCGGAGACTACTCAAACACAACAATAGCTGATCTCAGGGAGACCAGCTACAAAAAACACAGCGGAGCCTCACTTAGAGTCTCAACACAGCAATCCGAAGTGCAAAGTTCCCTGGGAAACAGGAATATGCAAACAGCTGTCTGTGGATGGATACCTAGCTTAGGTTTTCCCTGTCACATCCTTAAAGCTTGTAAAAAAGCGGGATCTTGACATAGGGGCCACTTAATATGGTGGATTTGGTGATCTCTGTAATGGAGACACCCCTTTGCTTGGTTTTCCTTCCTTTGAGGGATATCTGGCTTTCATTGTGTTGTAGACCCATAACTGGGGCTCCACATTTATTTTGCATATTCCCGTTTCCCAGGGAACTTTGCACTTCGGATTGATGTGTTGAGACTCTTAAGTGAGGCTCCGCGTTGTTTTTTGTAGCTGGTCTCCCTGAGATCAGCTATTGTTATGTTTGGGTGATCTCCGAGGCATTGCTCCCGGTTAGCCAGAATCCTACTCTGCACTGATGAAGGGCAACACCCCGAAACAGCTGTCTGTGGATGGATAACTCGCTTAGATTTTCCCTGTCACATCCTTAAAGCTTGTAAAAAAGCTGGAACTTGACATAGGGGCCACTTAATATGGTGGATTTGGTGATCTCTGTAATGGAGACACTCCTTTGCTTGGTTTTCCTTCCTTTGAGAGATATCTGGCTTTCATTGTGTTGTAGACCCATAACTGGGGCTCCACATTTATTTTGCATATTACTGTTTTCCAGGGAACTTTGCACTTCGGATTGCTGTGTTGAGACTCTTAAGTGGGGCTCTGCGGTGTTTTTTGTAGCTGGTCTCCCTGAGATCAGCTATTGTTGTGTTTGAGTAGTTTCCGAGGCATTGCTCCAGGTTTGCCGGAATCCTACTCCACACTGATGAGGGGCAACACCCCGAAACAGCTGTCTGTGGATGGATACCTAGCTCAGGTTTTCCCTGTCACATCCTTAAACCTTGTAAAAAAGCGGGATCTTGATATAGGGGCCACTTAATATGGTGGATTTGGTGATCTCTGTAATGGAGAGACCCCTTTGCTTGGTTTTCCTTCCTTTGAGGGATATCTGGCTTTCATTGTGTTGTAGACCCATAACTGGTGCTCCACATTTATTTTGCATATTCCTGTTTCCCAGGGAACTTTGCACTTCGGATTGCTGTGTTGAGACTCTTAAGTGAGGCTCCGCGGTGTTTTTTGTAGCTGGTCTCCCTGAGATCAGCTATTGTTGTGTTTGAGTAGTCTCCGAGGCATTGCTCCCAGTTAGCCAGAATCCTACTCCACACTGATGAGGGGCAACACCCTGAAACAGCTGTCTGTGGATGGATAACTAGCTTAGGTTTTCCCTGTCACATCTTTAAACCTTGTAAAAAAAAGCAGGATCTTGACATAGGGGCCACTTAATATGGTGGATTTGGTGATCTCTGTAATGGAGACACCCCTTTGCTTGGTTTTCCTTCCTTTGAGGGATATCTGGCTTTCATTGTGTTGTAGACCCATAACTGGGGCTCCACATTTATTTTGCATATTCCTGTTTTCCATGGAACTTTGCACTTCGGATTGCTGTGTTGAGACTCTTAAGTGAGGCTCCGCGGTGTTTTTTGTAGCTGGTCTCCCTGAGATCAGCTATTGTTGTGTTTGAGTAGTCTCCGAGGCATTGCTCCTGGTTAGCCAGAATCCTACTCCACACTGATGAGGGGCAACACCCCGAAACAGCCGTCTGTGGATGGATACCTAGCTTAGGTTTTCCCTGTCACATCCTTAAAGCTTGTAAAAAAGCGGGATCTTGACATAGGGGCCACTTAATATGGTGGATTTGGTGATCTCTGTAAAGGAGACACCCCTTTGCTTGGTTTTCCTTCCTTTGAGGGATATCTGGCTTTCATTGTGTTGTAGACCCATAACTGGGGCTCCACATTTATTTTGCATATTCCTGTTTCCCAGGGAACTTTGCACTTCGGATTGCTGTGTTGAGGCTCCGCGGTGTTTTTTGTAGCTGGTCTCCCTGAGATCAGCTATTGTTGTGTTTGAGTAGTCTCCGAGGCATTGCTCCCGGTTAGCCAGAATCCTACTCCACACTGATG
Source organism: Bufotes viridis (assembly GCA_033119425.1). Taxonomy (NCBI): domain Eukaryota; kingdom Metazoa; phylum Chordata; class Amphibia; order Anura; family Bufonidae; genus Bufotes; species Bufotes viridis. The sequence continues at coordinate 103,017,289 of CM065597.1, read as the reverse complement.
AGGGGCAACACCCCGAAACAGCTGTTTGTGGATGGATATCTAGCTTAGGTTTTCCCTGTCACATCCTTAAAGCTTGTAAAAAAGCGGGATCTTGACATAGGGGCCACTTAATATGGTGGATTTGGTGATCTCTGTAATGGAGACACCACTTTGCTTGGTTTTCCATCTTTTGAGGGATATCTGGCTTTCATTGTGTTGTAGACCCATAACTGGGGCTCCACTTTTATTTTGCATATGTCTCTATATATGACAGCTGCCCCAGCACACTCAGCTCTACTATATCTCTATATATGACAGCTTACCCAGCACACTCAGCTCTGCTACATCTACACACATGAGGGCTGCCACAGCACACTCAGCTCTGCTATATATCTATATATATGACAGCTGCTCTTAGCAAAGTCAGACCTGCTACATCTATACACATGAGAGCTACCTCAGCACACTCAGATCTGCTAAATCTGTATTTATGACAGGTGCCCCAGCACACTCAGCTCTGCTATATCTCTATATATGACAGTTGCCCTAGCACACTGAGCTCTACTACAGCCATACAAATGTCAGCTGCTCCAGCACACTCATCTGTACTATATCTCTATATGTGACAGTTTCCCCAGCACACTGAGCTCTTCTACATCCATACACATTACAGCTGCACCAGCACACTCAGCTCTACTATATCTCTATATATATGACATCTGCCACAGCACACTCAGCTCTGCTACATCCATACACATGTCAACTGCCCCAGCACACTCAGCTTTGCTATATCTCTATATATGACAGCTTAACTAGCAGACTCAGATCTGCTACATCTATACACATGACAGCTGCCCCAGCATACTCAGCTCTGCTATATCTCCATATATATGACATCTGCACCAGAACACTCAGCTTTGCTATATCTCTATATATAAAAGCTTACCCAGCACACTCAGATCTGCTATATCTCTATATATGACAGCTTACCCAGCACACTTAGCTCAGCTATATCTATACACATAAGGGCTGCCACATCACACTCAGCTCTGCTATATCTATATATATATATATATGACATCTGCCCCAGCACTCTCAGTCTGCTACATCTATACACGTGACAGCTGTCCCTGCACACTCAGCTCTGCTATATCTCTATATATGATATCTGCTCCAGCACACTCAGCTCTGTACATCTATACACATGACAGCTTTCCCTGCAAACTGAGCTCTGCTATATCTCTATATATGGCAGCTGCCCCAGAACACTCAGCTCTGCTATATCTCTGTATATGACAGCTGCCCAAGCACACTCAGCTCCTCTATATTTTTTTATATTATAGCTACCCCAGCATACTCAGCACTGCTACATCAATACACTTGACAGCTGCCCCTGCACACTCAGCTTTGCTATATCTCTGTATATGACGCTTACCCAGCACACTCAGCCCTGCTACATCTATACACATGAGGGCTGCCACAGCACACTCAGCTCTGCTATATCTCTATATATATGACATCTGCCCCAGTACACTCAGCTCTGCTACATTCATACACATGACAGCTATCCCTGCATACTCAGCTCTACTATAACTCTATATTTGACAGCTTCCCCATCACACTCAACACTGCTATATCTTTATATGTTTGACAGATGCCCCAGTACACTCAGCTCTGGTATATATTTATATATGACAGCTGCCCTTAGCACAGTCAGCACTGCTACATCTATACACATGAGCGCTACCTCAGCACACTCAGATCTGCTAAATCTGTATTTATGACAGGTGCCCCAGCCCACTCAGCTCTGTAATATCTCTATATGTGACATCTGCCCCAGCATACTCAGCTCTGCTATATCCATACTCACGACAGCTTCACCTGCACACCCAGCTCTACTATAACTCTATATTTGACAGCTGTCCAGCACACTCAGATCTGCTAAATCTGCATTTATGACAGGTGCCCCAGCACACTCAGCTTTGCTATAACTCTATATATGACAGCTGCCTCAGCATACTCAGCTCTGCTACATCCATACTCACGACAGCTTCACCTGCACACCCAGCTCTACTATAACTTTATATTTGACAGCTCCAGCACACTAAGCCTGCTACATCCATACACATGGCAGCTTCCCCATCACACTCAACACTGCTATATCTTTATATTTGACAGATGCTCCAGTACACTCAGCTCTGGTATATATTTATATATGACAGCTGCCCTTAGCACAGTCAGCACTGCTACATCTATACACATGAGAGCTACCTCAGTACAATCAGATCTGCTAAATCTGTATTTATGACAGGTGCCACAGCAGACTCAGCTCTGCTACATATCTACATATATGACAGCTGCACCAGCACACTCAGCTCTGCTATATCTCTATATATGACAGCTGCACCAACACACTCTGCTTTGCTATATCTCTATATATGATAGTTGCCTTAGCACACTGAGATTTACTACATCCATACACATGTCAGCTTCCCCAGCACACTCAGCCCTACTATATCTCTATATAGGACAGTTTCCCCAGCACATTGAGCTCTTTAACATCCATACGCATTACATCTGCCCCAGTACACTCAGCCTGCTATATCTCTATATATGACATCTGCCCCAGTACACTTAGCTCTGCTACATTCATACACATGACAGCTTCCCCTGCACACTCAGCTCTACTATATCTCTATATAGGACAGTTGCCCCTACACACTGACCTCTACTACATCCATACACATGTCAGCTGCCCCAACACACTCGGCACTACTATATCTCTATATTTGACAGTTGCCCCAGCACACTGAGATCTACTACATCCATACACATGACAGCTGCACCAGCACACTCAGTTCTGCTACATCTATACACATGACATCTACACAAGCACACTCACCTCTGCTATATCTCTATATATATGACAGCTTCTCCAGCACACTCAGCTCTGCTATATCTCTATATATGACAGTGGCTTCATCACACTAAGCTCTTCAACATCCTTACACATGACAGCTTCCCCAGCATTCTCAGCTTTGCTAAATCTATAAAGATGACAGCTGCCCCAGCTCACTCAGCTCTGCTACATCTATACAAATGATGGCTGCCCCAGCACACTCAGGCCTGCTATAGCTCTATATATGACAGCTGCCCCAGCACACTCAGCTCTGCTACATCTATACACATTACAGCTGCCCCAGCACACTCAGCTCTGACAAATCTATACACATGACATCTGCTCCAGCACACTCACCCCTATATCTCTATATATATGACAGCTGCCCTAGCACACTCAACCTTGCTATATCTTTATATATGACAGCTGATCCAGCACAATCAGCTCTGCTACAACCATACACATGACAGCTGCCACATTACACTCAGCTCTTCTACATCCATACACAGGACAGCTGCTCCAGCACACTCAGCTCTGCTATATCTATGTATATGACAGCTGCCCAAGCACATTCAGCTCTGCCATATCTCTGTATATGACAGCTACCCCAGCACACTCAGCTCTGATACATCTATATACATGACAACTGCACCTTCACACTCAGCTCTACTATATCTCTATATAGGACAGCTTACCGAGCACACTCAGTCTGCTACATCTATACACATGACAGATGTCCCTGCACATTAAGCTATGCTATTTCTCTATATATGACAGCTGCTCCAGAACACTCAGCACTGCTATATCTCTGTATATGACAGCTACCCCAGCATACTCAGCACTGCTACATCAATACACTTGACAGCTGCCCCTGCACACTCAGCTCTACTATATCTCTATATATATGATATCTGACCCAGCACACTCAGCTCTGCTATATCTCTATATATGACAGATGCCCCAGCACACTCAGCTCTGGTATATCTTTAGATATGACAGATGCCCCAGCACACTCAGCTCTGTTTTATTTTTATATATGACAGCTTCCCCAGCACAGTCAGCACTGCTACATCTATACACATGAGAGCTACCTCAGCACACTGAAATCTGCTAAATCGGTATTTATAACAGGTGCCACAGAAGTCTGCTATAGCTCTATATTTGACAGCTTCCCGAGCACACTCACCTCTGCTATATCTCTATATATATATGTTAGCTGCCCCAGCACACTCAGCTCTACTATATCTCTATATATGACAGTTGCCCCTACACACTGACCTCTACTACACACTCAGCTCTTCTACATCCATACACAGGACAGCTGCCCCAGCATACTCAGCTCTGCTATATCTATGTATATGACAGCTGCCCAAGCACATTCAGCTCTACTATATTTTTATATATGACAGCTACCCCAGAACACTCAGCACTGCTACATCAATACACATAACAGCTGTCCCTGCACACTCAGCTCTACTATATCTCTATATATATATGACATCTGCCCCAGCACACTCAGCTTTGATATATCTCTATAAATGACAGCTGACACGATGGGGGCATCCAGGCTGTTGAAACATTATTAAGCGACAGTTCACTGTCAATGGATCAACAACTCTTTTGTATAAATCTTCTTCGTTTTGTGCTTTAAATTTTTTTTTTCATGTTTGGCGACAATTTTTATTTACAACGTAAAGGGATTGCGATGGGGTCAAATGTAGCCCCCCCTTATGCTAATATTTTCATGGATCGATTCGAACAAGATTTCGTTTATTCTCATAGTCTATATCAATCTCATGCATTAATAAGGCTTTGGTATATTGACGACATATTTTGCATCTGGCGGGGGGACCGTAATTCATTTGATGCCTTTTACAAAGACTTAACTTCGATGACAGCTGGGTTACCATTTACAGCACATGTTGATTCAGAGTCCGTCAGCTTTTTGGAAACGGTTGTGTCCAGAAATTCTGACGGTACTTTGTTAGTTCATCTATTTACAAAACCTACTGATAAAACACATTACTATTGTTCTCCAGTAACCATCCACGTAACACCAAAAATTCATTACCACGTTCTCAGTTGACACGAGTGGCAAGAATTGTAAGTGACCCTATTCTTAAACAACAACGTATGACTGAGATGGCATCTAGATTTGAGACTAGGGTTATCCACGATCACTTTTGGAGAATGAACTTGCTTATGTCAAGCAACATCGACGGGGACCAGCTAGACCTAATACACCACGTATTCCTCTAGTTATGACATACCATCCTTTTATTCCATGTTTACAGCACATCATACAAAAACATTGGCCATTACTAACCAAATCTTACCCTACGATTCCGGAATTTGCATCACCCATACCTATGTGCTATAAACGTGCTAGAAATATAAGGGATTTCCTAGTCCACGCCGATATTGGTACCAATAAACCTAGTATCACTCAAACTACCCTATATAAACCCAAAATGGGTACATTCCCGTGCTTAAATTGTGCTCAATGCACAAATGTTAAAAAAGGAGCCACATTTACACATCTACATTTAGGGAAAATTTATCAGATACAGGGTTTCTATACCTGCTTGACGACATATGCAGTTTACCTTATTAAGTGTCCATGCGGTCTCGCATACCTAGGTGAGACATCACAGTGTGTGCGAGACCGCATATGTAATCACAAGTCTGATATTCGATGTGAGAGGACAGAATTACCTATTCCACAACATTTTCTTCAACATAAACATCGGATCAGTCAGTTACAATATCAGATCCTAGAACACGTTCTTATGCCCCGCAGAGAAGGTAATCGAAAATTGATCCTTCGGAGGTGTAACGGACCGCTTCTGCAGACAAGGGGTAAAAACCGTTTAGGCGATCGGCCCCCTTTACAGAGATATAGGCACAGCTACTGCAGAACACCAAACTCCCGAACTGGATCCAAAATAGCACTCCAACTCCCGTACTGGAACCTCCCAAATAGCTGCTAGCAGACGAACAGGAAAAGCAGACAATCAGCTTACACTCCTGGCAATCAGTCTCTAACAGCATACAGAGAATCCCCCCAAGAACGAGACGAGGCTCCGTATTGATGGTAAACAGGAATTCTCTCATTTATTAACGGCTACCTGCCTGGTATTTATCCAGGTCTCCCACCTGGTGGACACTCCCTAGAGGACCAGAAGGAAGACTGCGACACGGGATACAGCAGCCAATCACACACATTGGGACAATACAGACACCCCCAGCATATCTCTCCCTCTGCCTGTGATACCATCACCCTACATGGGTAATGCAATCATCACAGGCAGACGAATACACAATGTCTTCTGTCCTGGAGACAATTGAGGAGTCATTCAATTATCTCTCAGGACAAAGGGAAATCGCCAATACACATGTGGGGACAATAGGACAGACATCACTATTCAATATACAATGTCCCACCCTTTACAATACACACAGACATTTCAGAGACAAGACTCCATTATGCACATGGGGACACAGAACAAGCATTACTGTTAAAATACACCAGGTAAGACACATTACATTAAAACTATACATTTAACATATCCCCAGATAGCTCAGGTCTGAGCGCACATTATTAAGTGAATGGCGCTCAGACCACACGAATACAGTTTAATCGCCATGGAGCCAAAGTCTTTACAGTCAGTTTCATACGAATGGGCTCCATGGGATTCCTATCTGGGGTATAACACATTCAACCAAAACTACTGAACCCCAGGCAGAAAAGCACGAATTAAGCTTTTCTGCAGGTAAAAAGATGTCTTTTAACAGGGGGCCATAGTCCAAAGGCAGCAGGCGAGCAACCAGGTTTCTCCAATGCAATGTGGCGAGATTGGTCTCGTCACATCTCTCCCCTTTTCCAAACAGACTAACAGGGTATCTGACCTCCTGCCGGTCAGTGCCCTTGTTAGTCCAGCAGCCCACCCACAAAACACAATCAACAGCACAGCCCACCCACAATAAATAGTTACTGCAACTGGGTAGAGGAGAAGCTTGTCCATGTCCAGGTGCCTCACCACGGCTGTGCTGGGTACGGGTACGCTGACTTGGTGGGTGCTGCATGGGCAGAGACCCGCGTCACTCTGCTCCTGTTGCCAGCGCTACTGGGAGGGTAGCCTGGTTGAAGCCTGGTTGTTGGAGGGGAGACCGACTGTCTCCCTTTAGATATACAGTCCTGCTGCTGGAGACCGACTGTCTCCCCTTTGGTTACACAGCTCTGCTGCTGGAGACCGACTGTCTCCCTTTGGTTACACAGCTCTGCTGCTGGGGAAAGGAGACTGAGCTCTCTATTCCCTGCCCATTAATGATCCGCCGCTGGGGAGAGGTGGTAGTAAGCTCCTCTCCCATACATACCTTCCTCCTCAGTGGAGGGAGACCGACTGTCTCTCCTCCCAATACAGAGTCCTGCTGCTGGAGAAAGGAGACTGGGCTCTCTATTCCCTGCTGGTTACTCTGCCGCTGGGGACTGGAGACCGGGCTCCCAATTCCCAACAAATAATACTGCCGCTGGGGAATGGAGACCGGGCTCCCAATTCCCGAAAAATCACGCTGCTGCTGTGGGGCAGGAACAACTACCTCTGCCCCCTGTAGCTCAGCCTGCCGCTGGGGAATGGAGCTCAGGCTCCCAATTCCCTGTAATATCTCCCGCTGGGGAATGGAGCTCAGGCTCCCAATTCCCTGCAATAACGGTGGAGAGACCTCGGTCCCATCTCCACCTGCCGCCTGGGGTTCCTCCCAGTAAATTTCAATAATATCTTCCCAGCGGAATGGGTCTGGAACTGGATCTGTCACCTTGCTGTCCTGCTGAGCCTTCCCAATGGAGTGGAAGAGATCTCGGTAGTCCTGCTCCAGTTCCCACTCCAGGGTTGCTAGGTGAGCCAGGTCTTGCTCTACCTCATGGGGGTCATCCCCGTCATGCCTAGCCTCCCTCTCGTAGAAAATGTCCTGAAGTCTGTTCTGCGCAGGACTCCCGAAGTCAGGCTCTGCAAAGGACTCCCATAACAAGCCAGAACCATCAAACTCCTCTCCCTCTGGCTTGTCATGCTCGGCTGTCCAGGGTATATACTGTGCCATATACCACCAGAGCGCCTGGTAGGCATCCTCCAGCCATAGCTCCTGCCATACCCGGTGCTCTAGTTCCTTCACCCATTCATCCAGGGGCTGCTCTCCCAGAAAGGGCAGCCGCAGGGCCACTTGCTTCTGCCACCGCTGCTCTTCACTGGGGAGACTCTCACCCCGCTGGTATTGTACATTGTCCAGGGCCTGGTACCAGATGCCTTTCCTTAATGCATCCCGGCCATCCAGGTCCTCCTCCTCGTATGACACTGCTGGTTCCATTCTGGTGCTTTTAGGGTCGCTGTACTGGGACATGCGTTGCCCCCACTTGTAAATCCAAGGAAATCGTGTCTCCTGTAGCTGTCCTTCTGGCTGTAGGAACGATCCCGCTGCTCGCCACCAATTGTAACGGACCGCTTCTGCAGACAAGGGGTAAAAACCGTTTAGGCGATCGGCCCCTTTACAGAGATATAGGCACAGCTACTGCAGAACACCAAACTCCCGAACTGGATCCAAAATAGCACTCCAACTCCCGTACTGGAACCTCCCAAATAGCTGCTAGCAGACGAACAGGAAAAGCAGACAATCAGCTTACACTCCTGGCAATCAGTCTCTAACAGCATACAGAGAATCCCCAAGAACGAGACGAGGCTCCGTATTGATGGTAAACAGGAATTCTCTCATTTATTAACGGCTACCTGCCTGGTATTTATCCAGGTCTCCCACCTGGTGGACACTCCCTAGAGGACCAGAAGGAAGACTGCGACACGGGATACAGCAGCCAATCACACACATTGGGACAATACAGACACCCCCAGCATATCCCTCCCCTCTGCCTGTGATACCATCACCCTACATGGGTAATGCAATCATCACAGGCAGACGAATACACATGTCTTCTGTCCTGGAGACAATTGAGGAGTCATTCAATTATCTCTCAGGACAAAGGGAAATCGCCAATACACATGTGGGGACAATAGGACAGACATCACTATTCAATATACAATGTCCCACCCTTTACAATACACACAGACATGTCAGAGACAAGACTCCATTATGCACATGGGGACACAGAACAAGCATTACTGTTAAAATACACCAGGTAAGACACATTACATTAAAACTATACATTTAACATATCCCCAGATAGCTCAGGTCTGAGCGCACATTATTAAGTGAATGGCGCTCAGACCACACGAATACAGTTTAATCGCCATGGAGCCAAAGTCTTTACAGTCAGTTTCATACGAATGGGCTCCATGGGATTCCTATCTGGGGTATAACACATTCAACCAAAACTACCGAACCCCAGGCAGAAAAGCACGAATTAAGCTTTTCTGCAGGTAAAAAAGATGTCTTTTAACAGGGGGCCATAGTCCAAAGGCAGCAGGCGAGCAACCAGGTTTCTCCAATGCAATGTGGCGAGATTGGTCTCGTCACAGGAGGCATAAAGCCTACTGGATCTATGAACTTAAAACACTACACCCTTTTGGCTTGAATAGGGATTTACTACTATAATGCTATAATGCTAATCTGTATACGGATGCAATATAGTGATATTATATGTTTGATTAATCTACTCTGTGTACTGACCTCTGTATCCTCTGCATATTCACAGGAGTTTTGATATATTAATATGCATTGTTATCTTGTATTTCTATTGTCTTTACAGACTAGATGATCAATTGAGTGCTATCACAGGTAGGGGACATAGTTCTTACCATGTTTTGTATGTCCTCATTATTTCCTAATCTATGTTTGTTCTAATGAATCATTGTTTAATGTAATACCAATCTCACTAATGATTGCCATAGTATTACTGTTCTGCGGAGGACTATCGCGCATGCGCCGCATTCACGTGACCGACCGGCATTTGCGGCCCGGCACTATTTTTTAAGTCTCTAGGAAGTTTCTCCCCTTTCGGCCTCAGCCAGCGGAGCGCGCATGTCCCAATGACGCACTTCCAGCTGGAGCCGCGGACCGGAAGTGTAACTCACGGCTCACTATTTAAGACGCCGTGGCGGGGTAACAAGTATGCCACCCGCTCCTGCGCTACTATACTACTACAGGTATTTACATAAGCTTTGTCTATATGCTCCAAGTCATTTATTGAAGTATGTAGAAGGGCATATGCATCTTACCCATATCAAGGACCTTATAACATTACAATCAGTTTTCCATAGTGTTGCTTATTAACTCCTGGGATCTTTGAGAAAATATACAAATATACAAATTTATGTATGACGATTATGACTTGTTTACACATGTACTTGAATCTCTGTATATCTATTATTATATTTTTTGGGACCAAACATTTATGTTGATTTAAGTTTGTATATATTATTATTTTCAGGCCCTGATGAAGGTCTATGGCTAGACCGAAATGTAGGCCACTTTGAATGTACTGAATATGATGGTGGCGGAATAATAATAAAATATCCTTGCAAATTATCATTAAGTAGCAAGAGTGCCGTGTTCTTTACATTGATATCTCTATGTATGACAGCTGCCCCAGCACACTCAGCTATGCTACATCCATACACATGACAGCTTCACCTGCACACTCAGCTCTACTATATCTCTATATAGGACAGCTGCCCCCACACTCAGCTCTGCTACATCCATACACATTGCAGCTGCCCCATCACACTCAGCTCTGCTATATCTCTATATATGACAGCTGCCCCAGCTCACTCAGCTCTGCTATATCTCTATATATGACAGATGCCCCAGCACACTCAGCTCTGCTATATCTCTATATATGACAGATGCCCCAGCACACTCAGCACTGCTACGTCAATACACATAAGAGCTGCACAGGCACACACAAATCTCCTAAATCACTATAGATGACAGCAGCTCAAGAAGACTCAGCTATGCTAAATCTCTATATATGACAGCTTCCCCAGCTCACTCATCTCTCTTATGTCTTTATATATGACAGCTTACCGAGCACACTCAGCTTTGCTACATCTATACACATGACAGCTTCCCCTGCGCACTCAGCTCTACTATATATTAAAGCTGCCCCAGCACACTCTGCTCTGGTATATCTTTATATATGACAGCTGCCCCAGCAGACTCAGCTCTGCTAAATCTCTATACATAACAGCTGCCCCAGCTCACTCAGCTCTCTTATATCTTTATATATGACAGCTGACCAAGCACACTCAACTTTGCTACATCTATACACATGAAATATTAGATAAATACTGGGCACTCCAGGGATATAGGGATAATAATAGGTACTACTTTATTAATAAATCCACTCGTTAAAACAATAGCATAAAAATACCATAGACAATAAATGGATAAGTAAACTCATTAAATGACCTAGCAACACTGCTGATAGTTCTACACCATTGTGGAACCAACACTAATTCATCCTCCTTGTACTGCCGAAATGAATCAAATAATATCACTACCCCAGGTGGGTGCTAATTATGTGATAAAATCAATAAATAAATAATTCATAAATAATTAATATCCAGGATGAGGAAAAACAAATCCTATAAGGTACTCATTAGAATTTTTGCCCCTTTGCGCACCCAGGCTGCAAAAAAGTGTCACACATGTGGTATCGCCGTACTCAGGAGAAGTAGGGCAATGTGTTTTGGGGTGTATTTTTACATATACCCATGCTGGGTGAGAGAAATATCTCTGTAAATTGACAACTTTGAATAAAAAAATGTAAAAAAAGTTGTTGTTTCACACGCAGCATGGGTATATGTAAAAATACACCCCAAAACACATTGCCCTACTTCTCCTGAGTACGGCGATACCACAGGTGTGACACTTTTTTGCAGCTTGGGTGCGTAAAGAGGCCCTAAAACCAATGAGTACCTTTAGGATTTCACAGGGCATTTTTACGCATTTGGATTCTCACGCTTTAGGGCCCCTAAAATGCCAGGGCAGTATAAATACCCCACATGTGACCCCATTTTGAAAAGAAGACACCCCAAGGTATTCCGTGAGGGGCATGGCGAGTTCACAGAATTTTTATTTTTTGGCACAAGTTAGCGGAAATTGATATATATTTTTTTTTTATTTTGTTTTTTACAAAGTCTCATATTCCACTTGTGACAAAAAATAAAATTTTACATGAACTCACCATACCCCTCACGGAATACCTTGGGGTGTCTTATTTCCAAAATGGAGTCACATGTGGGGTATTTATACTGTCCTGGCATTTTAGGGGCCCCTAAAGCGTGAGAAGAAGTCTGGAATCCAAATGCGTAAAAATGCCCTGTGAAATCCTAAAGGTACTCATTGGTTTTAGGGCCCCTTTGTGCGCACTCAGGCTGCAAAAAAGTGGCACACATGTGGTATCGCCGTATTCAGGAGAAGTAGGGCAATGTGTTTTGTGGTGTATTTTTATATATACCCATACTTTGTGTGAAAAATATCTCTGTAAACGACAACTTTTAAAAAATTTTATACAAAGTTGACAATTTACAGAGATATTTCTCTCACCCAACATGGGTATATGTAAAAATACACCCCAAAACACATTGCGCTACTTCTCCTGAGTACGGTGATACCACATAAGTGACACTTTTTTGCAGCCAAGATGCGCAAAGGGGCCCAAATTCCAACGAGTACCTTCAGGTTTTACATGGCGGCTCACAATTTAGCCCCGCCCAAAATGCCAGAACAGTAAACACACCCCACAAATGATCCCATTTCGTAAAGTAGACACCCCGAGGTATTCACTGAGGGGCATAGTGAGTCCGTCTGTTTTTTTTTTTTTTTTTGCCAGAAGTTAGCAGAAATTGAAACTTTTTTTTTTTTTTTTTCTCAGAAAGTGTCATTTTCCGCTAACTTGTGAAAAAAAATGAAATGATACATGAACTCACCATGCCCCTCCGCGAATACTTTGGGGTGTCTTCTTTCTAAAATGGTGTCATTTGGAGGGTATTTATACTATCCTTACATTCTAGCACCTGAAGAAACATGACAGGTGCTCAGAAAGTCAGAGCTGCTTCAAAATGCCGAAATTCACTTTTTTGCACCATAGTTTGTAAACGCTATAACTTTTACCCAAACCAATAAATATACACTTATTGGACTTTTTTTTTAATCAAAGACATGTAGAACAATAAATTTAGAGAAAAATTTATATAGAAATGTAGTTTTTTTTGAAAAATTGTACAACAGAAAGTGAAAAATGTCATTTTTTTGCAAAAATGTCGTTAAATTTGTATTAATGGCAAAAAAGTAAAAAATGTCAATAACAATGAAATACCACCAAATGAAAGCTCTATTAGTGAGAAGAAAAGGAGGTAAAACTCATTTGGGTAGTAAGTTGTATGATGGAGCAATAAACGGTGAAAGTAGTGTTGTGCGGAATTGTAAAAAGTGGCCTGGTCATTAAGGGTGTTTAAGCTAGGGGGTTGAAGCGGATAATAGTGTATGGCAAAGGATATATTTTTTTCTGGGGTGAAATTCAATTGCCAAAATAGCAATACCGTAAATCTGGTGTCCCAGCAGTGGCTGGCCAAGTTTAATAGTGTCTGACATAGGATATATTTTGTTCTGGTGTGAAATATAATTGCCAAAATAGCAATACCATAAATCAGTGGTTTTAGCTGTGGCTGGCCAAGTTTAATAGTGTCAGGCAAAGGATATATTATTTTCTGCGGTGAAATTCAGTTGCAAAAATAGAAATACAGTAAAACTGTTTTTCCAGCTGTTGCAGGCTTTGTTTTAATCTGTTCGTAAAAGGATATATTATTTTCTGGGGTGAAAGTCAGTAGCAAAAATAGAAATACAGTAAATCTGGTCTCCCAGCAGTGGCTGGACAAGTTTAATAGTGTACGGCAAAGGATAGATTTTGTTCTGGGGTGAAATTTAATTCCCAACATAGCAATACCCTGAATCTGGTGTTCCAGCTGTTGCAGCCCCTAGTTTAGATCTGTCCGTAAAAGGTTATATTTTTTTTCTAGGCTGAAATTCAATTGCCAAAATAGCAATACCTTAAATCAGTGGTTTCAGCTGTGGCTGGCAAAGTTTAATAGTGTACTGCAAAGGATATATTTTTTTTATGGGGTGACATTCAATTGCCAAAATAGCAATACCCTGAATCTGGTGTTCCAGCTGTTGCAGGCCTAGTTTAACCACTTTATGACCGCCGCACGCAGGATCGCATGATTTCGGCGGTCCTTCTGTTCCTCGTGAACAGCGAGATGACGCGATCTATGCGCCTGAACAGGCGCACAGACTGTCGGGAGCTGCTCAGGAGAAGTTTGTCACCAGCCTGCCAGCCAATGATCGGCGCTGGCAGGCTGGTGATGTTCAAAAACACGAATCACAAGCCATATAATGCATTATATTTATAAATATAATGCATTAAATGGCTTCTGTGCCCTCTCCTGGGTCCTTTTCGTCGGGTGGACCCAGGAGAGAGCACACCTCCACTGTAAGTACACCAAGCACACTCCACATAGGCCCTAATCACCCCCCATCACCCCAATTAACCCCTTGATCACCCCTTTCAATCACCTGTCAATCACTAGTGAAAGGGAAAAAAGTGATCAGTGTAAACTGTCACTTTTTTTTTTCACCAGTATTGACTGTTAGGTTTAGATTTAGAGTAGGCACCTTTGGTAGGTAGTTAGCGTTAGCGCCCAGCCCACCGCAGTCACTGATTCGCTGATTAGTGTAGCGCTAATCAGCATTTGTACTTTTATAGTATCTGTAAGTGATCAGAACTGATCACAGTCAGATCTATAATAGTATTACTGTCACTTTAGCTCGCCCCCCCACCCAAAACGCAGTGTTTGCCCGATCAGGCCTGATCGGTCGCCCACACGTGCGTTCAACCACGCCCGCCCCGCTGCAGTGACAAAAACATTTTTTTTTTGTAATCACTGCACAATCACTTCACAAGCGCTGCGGCGATAAAAAAAATCTGTTTTGATCTTTTTTATCAATTGCAGCGGCTTCTGTACTTCGCTACCCTCCCATAAGACAGGATGGCTTTTTTTCTTGGGTAGTCTCAGGGAATACCCCCTAAATTTAGTCGTCCAAATGTCAAATAAGGGGTATTCTCCTGAAGAGGCCTACAGGATTCTGACCCAGTCGGATGAGGAATGGGAACCCTCATCTGACAAATCCAGCAGGTCAGAACACGAACCTGTAGAAAGTAGTGGCAGTCTGACCCAAAGTACGGACGAGGAGGTTGAGGTCCCTGATACCACCAGTCATACCCGGCCCCGTGTCGCTAGACCACAGGTAGCGTGGTGACCGGATTACGTGGTGAGGCATACACCAGCAGCGCAGCCCATCCTGGACCTACTACCAGCACTGCCGTACAACATGGTGAAGTGGGGAGCACCAGAAGGGCAGTTGAAGCTGGTACTGTGGCACGTGCAGTAATTTCCCCGTCGCAGCCACCACGCAGACAGGCCCGTAGAGTCCCTCGAATCCCTGAGGTGCTGGCAAACCCTGATTGGCAGCCCCTATCTTCAGCCGCACCATTAGTTCCCCCTTTCACCGCCCAGTCAGGAGTTCGGGTGGAGACAGCTCAGATCGGATCGGCACTGGGGTTTTTTGAGCTGTTCTTCACTGCGGAGCTCTTTGACCTAGTCGTGGCAGAAACTAATCGGTATGCCACTCAATTTATAAACGCCAACCCGGAAAGCTTCTATGCCCAGCCTTTCCGGTGGAAACCAGTCAAAGTTTCCAAATGTAAAACTTTTCTGGGCCTTCTCCTCAACATGGGACTGACAAAAAACATGAATTGCGGTCATATTGGTCCAGAAACCCAATTCATCACATGCCCATGTACTCTGCTGCCATGTCCAGGACACGATTTGAGACCATCCTGCGTTTCCTGCACTTTAGCGACAACACCACCTCCCGTCCCAAAGGCCACCCAGCTTTTGACCGCCTCCACAAAATTCGGCCCCTCATAGACCACTTCAACCTGAAATTTGCAGATTTATATACCCCTGCACAAAACAACGGCGTAGACGAGTCCCTGATACATTTACCGGCGCCTGGTTAACAGTACATCCCAACAGCGTGCCATGGGTCAAATTGTATAAGCTCTGTGAAAGGGCTACAGGCTATACACACAAATTTCGGATCTATGAGGAAAAAGATCAGACCCTGGAGCCTGTCGGTTGCCCTGACTACCTGGGGAGCAGTGGGAAGATAGTCTGGGACTTGGTGTCACCCTTATTCGGCAAGGGGTACCATCTTCATGTGGACAATTTCTACACAAGTGTGGCCCTCTTCAGGCATTTGTTCCTAGAACAGATTGGCTGCTGTGGCACCGTGCAACCTAGTCGCCGGGGCTTCCCCCAACGGCTCGTTACCACCCGTTTTGCAAGGGGGGAGAGGGCTGCCTTGTGTAACCAAGAACTGCTCGCGGTGAAATGGAAAGACAAGCGTGACGTTTACATGCTCTCCTCCATTCACGCAGACACGACAATACTAATTGAACGGGCAATCAGTGTTGTTGAAAAGCCCCTCTCAGTCTACGACTATAACCTTCACATGGGAGGGGTGGACTTCAATGACCAGATATTGGCCCCGTATTTGATTTCCCGCCGCACCAGACGCTGGTTTAAGAAGGTGTCTGTATATTTATTTCAATTGGCTATGTATAAAAGTTATGTTCTCTACAGTAAGGCTTGGAGAACAGGATCCTTCCTCAAATTTCAGGAAGAGATCATCTAGAACCTCCTGTATCCAGGAGGTTCCGTGGCCCCAAACCCCAATGTAGTGAGCTGTTTCCACGAGTGACATTTCCCCAATGTCGTTGCTGGTACCTCAACCCAACCGCCACCCCGAAAAAGATGCGTCTGTAGCAGGAGTGGAATAAGGCGTGACACCCGTTATTTCTGTTCTGACTGTCCTGACCACCCTGCCCTATGCCTAGGGGAGTGTTTCCGGAAGTACCACACTCAGGTACACTTAGGGACATAGGGACAGCACGACACAGGTAGTTTATCCACTCAGGCTCAAGGGTCTCTCAGGATACTAGGTTTTGAGAGACCCTAACACATAGGGGTGCTGGTGTGCTACAGCAGAAATGTGAAACGGTAAAGTGCATAATGTACTTCGCACCATCTCTGTGTGATTTACACTTTACACGTTGTCCCATGGGAAAGGAGAGGTTTCTGCTAGGAAAATAAAGAGTGAAATGGTAAAAAATAAAATAAGGTAGCAAGAAAAAGAAATCTTGAGTTAGTTTAGGTTTTTTTGATGTTCAGGTTTTATAAAAAAGTTTTACAATGTGACAGTTTATAAAGTTTGTAACGTTCAAGTTATGAGCCTGCTGCTTGTTTTTTCTTCTTTTTTTTTTTCCCCCCTAACCACCCTTTATTTTCCAGGTAGACCAACGGACCAACCGACGAAAACGCTGCAGCACTGATGTGCATTCTGAGAGAAGCATTGCGCTGCTGTCAGAAGACACGTGAAGTCGGTGTATGCGGCGCTGCAAGACGAGATTTCTCCTCTGCAGTACAGCTACGTTTGCCCAGGCATATGAGCTGAGGAGAGGTGTTGGAGTTCATATGCTTTGGCAAACACTTTGTATAAAAAATCTGGCAAAGATTTCTTCCTCCACAACGATCGTTTGATCGATGTGAATGGAGAAATCACGTTTGCCAGGACATAGGAGCTGAGTGGGTATGGATGTTTGGGCGGAGCCCCTATGTCCTGGCAATCGCCAGGCCCCTCTTTTTTTCTTGCATATTTTTTGGCAGAGATTTTTTCATCCACATCGATCGATGCAAATGGAGAAATCTGTGCCGTTCATTTTTTCTTTCAGCCCAGAGGCTGAACGGAAAAAAAAATCTCATTACCCGTATGCTCCATATATAAGGAGAATAGCAGAAACTCCTAATGCTGGCCATACATGTAATGATTGCGGAGACCCTCAAATGCCAGAGCAGTACAAAAACCTCACATGTGACCCCATTTTGGAAAGAAGACACCCCAAGGTATTCGCTGAGGGGCATATTGAGTCCATGAAAGATTAAACTTTTTGTCACAAGTTAGCGGAAAGGCAGACTTGGTGAGAAAAAACAAAACAAATCAAATTCTGCAAACTTGTGCAAAAAAATAAAAATCTTCTATGAACTCACCATGCCCCTCACAGAATACCTTGGGGTGTCTTCTTTCTAAAATGGGGTCACATTTGGGGTATTTTTACTGCCCTGGCATTTTAGGGGCCCTAAAGCATGAGAAGAAAAATGCGTAAAAATGCCATCCTAAAAGGTACACATGTGGTATCGCCATACTCAGGAGAAGTAGGGCAATGTGTTTTAGTGTGTATTTTTACATATACCCATGCTGGTTGTGAGAAATATCTCTGTAAATTGACAACTCTGTATAAAAAAATGGAAAAAGTTGTCATTTACAGAGATATTTTTCACACACAGTATGGGTATATGTAAAAATACACCCCAAAACACACGGAGATACCACATTTGTGCCACTTTTTTTCAGCCAAGATGCATAAAGGGGCCCTAACTCCAATGAGTACCTTTAGGATTTCACAGGACATTTTTACGCATTTGGATTCTCACGCTTTAGGGGCCCCTAAAATGCCAGGGCAGTATAAATACCCCACAAGTGACTCTATTTAGCAAAGTAGACACCGTAAGGTATTCACTGATGGGCATAGTGAGTTCATGGAAGTTTTTATTTTTTGTCACCAGTAAGGGGAAAATGAAATAAAAAAAAAAGAAACATTTCTGCTAACTTGTGACAAAAAATAAAAACTTCCATGAACTCACTATGCCCCTCAGTGAATATCTTAGGGTGTCTACTTTCCGAAATTGGGTCATTTATGGGGTGTTTCTACTGTCTAGGCATTGTACAGTAGTACCTCAGGAAACAGCACAGGTGCTCAGAAAGTCAAAGTGCGGAAATTCACTTTTTTCCACCATAGTTTGTAAATGCTATAACTTTTACCCAAACCAATACATATACACTTATTGCATTTTTTTTATCAAAGACATGTAGAACAATAAATTTAGGGAAAAAATTATTGAGAAATGTAGTTTTATTTGGCAAATTTTCCAACAGAAAGTGGAAAATATCAAAAAAAGTAAAAATGTCAGCAGCAATTATATACCACCAAATGAAAGCTCTATTAGTGAGAAGAAAGGAGGTAAAGGAGACGATGCAGGGGACGATGAGGTCCTAGACCCCACATGGAAGGAAGGTCGTGCCACTGACTTTCATAGTTCAGAGGAAGAGGCAGTGGTGAGACCGAGCCAACAGTGTAGCAAAAGAGGAAGCAGGGCGCAAAAGCAGAACAGCCGCCGCCAAGAGAGTTCACCTGCTACTGGCCACCGCCACCAGGGACCGAGCACCCCAAAGGCAGCTTCAAGGAGTTCCCTGGCATGGCACTTCTTTAAACAATGTGCTGACGACAAGACCCGAGTGGTTTGCACGCTGTGCCATCAGAGCCTGAAGTGAGGCATTAACGTTCTGAACCTTAGCACAACCTGCATGACCAAGCATCTACATGCAAAGCATGAACTGCAGTTGAGTAAACACCTCAAAAGCAAGGAACTCACTCTGGCTCCCCCTGCTCCCTCTTCTGCTGCTGCCTCGGCCTTTTCCTCCGCCTCAGGAGGAACGTTGGCACCTGCCGCCCACCAAACAGAGGATGTGCCACCGACACCACCAACTGCATCACCAAGCATCTCCACCATGTCACACGGCAGCGTTCAGCTCTCCATCTCACAAACCTTGGAGAGAAAGCTTAAATTCCCACCTAGCCACCCTCAAGCCCTGGGCCTGAATGCCAGCATTTCTAAACCACAGGTCCACCTAACCACAGATACGTGGACCAGTAAGCACGGCCAGGGACGCTATATCTCCCTAACTGCACACTGGGTAAATGTAGTGGCGGCTGGGCCCCAGGCGGAGAGTTCCTTGGCGCACGTCCTTCCACTGCCAAGGATCACAGGGCATCATTCTTTGCCTCCTGTAGCCTCCTCCTCCTACTCGGCTTCCTCCTCCTCTGCTTCCACCAGCTCATCCAGTCAGCCACACACCTTCACCACCAACTTCAGCACAGCCCGGGGTAAACGTCAGCAGGCCATTCTGAAACTCATATGTTTGGGGTACAGGCCCCACACCGCGCAGGAGTTGTGGCGGGGTATTGAACAACAGACCGACGAGTGGTTTCTGCCGGTGGGCCTCAAGCCGCCCTGGTGGTGTGCAATAATGGGCGAAATCTCATCGCAGCTCTGGGACAAGCCGGTTTGACGCACATCCCTTGCCTGGCGCATGTGCTGAATTTGGTGGTGCAGAAGTTCATTCACAACTACCCCTACATGTCAGAGCTGCTGCATAAAGTGCGGGACATCTGTGCGCGCTTCCGGCGTTCACATCCTGCCGATGCTCGCCTGTCAGCCCTACAGCGGAACTTTGGCCTTCCCGCACACCGCCTCATATGCGACGTGCCCACCAGGTAGAACAGTACCTTGCACATGCTGGAGAGACTGTGCGAGCAGCAGCAGGCCATAGTGGAGTTTCAGCTGCAGCAAGCACGCGTCAGTCGCACTGCGAAACAGCACCACTTTACCACCAATGATTGGGCCTCCATGCGAGACCTGTGTGCCCTGTTGCACTGTTTCGAGTACTCCACCAACATGGCCAGTGGCGATGACACCGTTATCAGCGTTACAATACCACTTCTATGTCTCCTTGAGAAAATACTTAAGGCGATGATGGAAGAGGATCTGGCCCAGGAGGAGGAGGAAGAGGGGTCATTTTTCGCACTTTCAGGCTAGTCTCTTAGAAGTGGCTCAGAGGGAGGTTTTTTGCAACAGCAGAGGCCAGGTACAAATTTGGCCAGCCAGGGCCCACTACTGGAGGACGAGGAGAACGAGGATGAGGATAAATCAGGTTCACAGCGGGGTGGCAACCGACACAGCTCAGGCCCATCACTGGTGCGTGGCTGGGGGGATACGGAGGACGATGACAATACGCCTCCCACAAAGGACAACTTGTCCTTACCTCTGGGGAGCCTGGCACACATGAGCGACTACATGCTGCAGTGCCTGCGCAACGACAGCAGAGTTGCCCACATTTTAACGTGTGCGGACTACTGGGTTGCCACCCTGCTGGATCCCCGGTACAAAGACAATGTGCCCACCTTACTTCCTGCACTGGAGCGTGATAGGAAGATGCGCGAGTACAAGCGTACGCTGGTAGACGCACTCCTGAGAGCATTCCCAAATGTCACAGGGGAACAGGTGGAAGCCTAAGGCGAAGGCAGAGGAGGAGCAAGAGGTCGCCAACGCAGCTGTGTCACGGCCAGCTCCTCTGAGGTCAGGGTTAGAATTGCAGAAATGTGGAAAAGTTTTGTCTCCACGCCACAGCTATCTGCACTACCACCTGATACGAAACGTGTTAGCAAGAGGCAGCATTTTACTAACATGGTTGAACAGTACGTCTGCACACCCCTCCACGTACTGACTGATGGTTCGGCCCCATTTAACTTCTGGGTCTCCAAATTGTCCACGTGGCCAGAGTTAGCATTTTATGCCTTGGAGGTGCTGGCCTACTTAGCACGGCAGGGGACTTCATTACTGACAAACGCAGCCGCCTGTCCACAGCCAACGTGGACAAGCTGAAGTTCATAAAAATGAACCAGGCATGGATCCCACAGGTCCGGTCCCTCCCTTGTGCAGAATAGACATTTATAACTGCCTCCCCCTCAACCATGTATTCTTGTACTCCGGGGCACTTCTTTATTGAATTCTCATTTTTTTAACTTTACCATGATCTTGCGGTGCAACCCAAAGTTGAATGAACCTCTCCTCAATCTGGACGCCGGGGCCTAAATAACTGAAAGTGGCCTTCTCCAGTGGTGGATAATATGACGCCTTATTCCTTTCTGTAGGAACTCTCTCCTCTGTCTGGGTGCTGGGGCCTAAATAACTGAAAGTGGCCTTCTCCAGTGGTGGGTGATATGACGTCTTATTCCTTGCTGTGGGACCTCTCTCCTCTGTCTGGGTGCTGGGGCCTAAATAACTGAAAGTGGCCTTCTCCAGTGGTGGGTGATATGACGTCTTATTCCTTGCTGTGGGACCTCTCTCCTCGGTCTGGGTGCTGGGGCCGAAATAACTGAAAGTGGCCTTCTCTAGTGGTGAGTGATATGATGCATGATTCTCTGCTATGGGACCTCTCTCCAATTAATATTGGTTAATTTTATTTTATTTTATTTTAATTCATTTCCCTATCCACATTTGTTTGCAGGGTATTTACCTACATTTTGCTGCCTTTTGCAGCCCTCTAGCCCTTTCCTGGACTATTTTACAGCCTTTTTAGTGCCTAAAAGTTCGGGTCCCTATTGACTTCAATGGGGTTCGGGTTCGGGATAAAGTTTGGGTCGAGTTCGGATCCCGAACCCGAACATTTTCGGGAAGTTCGGCCGAACTTCTCGAACTCGAACATCCAGGTGTTCGCTCATCTCTATTGACCATCCTTTCTGTGATAGGATCGTGACTAGATTGAGCCTCCAGAATAGGCAGGGACAGTTCCATATCTAAATCTGCACTTACTGTATAAATACACGGATTAAATAAATAAATGATAATAAATATATATATATATATATATATATATATATAAAATTCATCGAATACCAAAATACACAATTTAAAAAAATCTGAAAATATCTATATATCCTGATTTTAAAACATATATTAAATAAATGAAACACTCATTAAATCAAGAAAGACATGATTAAATTAAATAAAAATTAAAACAATACATTAATGCAATAATTCATAATATATATTCAATAATTTCATCATTATATTTTAAGCAAATAAATTACATATTAAAAAAAAATTAAATTCATCATTCAATAACTTAATATGTACATCTGTTTTTTATATATAAAAATTAAGTTAAAAAGAATAAAAAACAACGGAGTAATAAATAAGTTAACTCCTTAAGGACACATGACGTATGGGTACGTCATGTGTCCAGTCCCTGAAGATGGCGCCCGCTCCTGGCCGCTGCGGGCACCATCGCTGCGGGGGTCCGGCTAATTCCTGTAGCTGACCCCCGCAGCTGATGATTGCGGTCGGCAGCGCTGCCGACCGCGATCATTTACCCCGCAGATGCCGTGATCAATCCTGATCACGGCATCTGCACGCGCTAAAACCGAAAGTAAAACTTTCGGCAGCGCTCTGGCTCCCCCTAGTGGTGATCGGGAGAATCGGAGCGCTGTAAGGGATAGCCTTAAGCCTTTCATTCAGCTTGAGGCTATCACTTACTATTTCCTATGGAGCCCTTGTTAGCAATAGGGCTTCATAGGAAAGTAGTAAAATGCTCATAAACTCCAATACAAGTGTATTGGAGTTTATGATAGAAGCAATCAGGTAACTGATTTATATAGGTCCCTATGGGATCTATATAAAAGTGTAAAAATAAATAAATAAATAAATAAATAAATAAATAAAAAACCTAAAAATTTAAATCACCCCCTTTCCCCAAAATTAAAATAAAATAATAAAAAATAAAAAAATACACATCATGGGTGTCGTAATGTGTGAAAACGCCCATAGTATAAAAATATAAAAATATATTTCCCATACGGTAAACAGAAAAACGGAAAAAGCGCCCAAATGGCAGATTTGCCGTTTTGGACGCTTCATTTCCTCAAAAAAATTAAATAAAAAGCGATCAAAAAGTCCTACACACCCCATAATGGTATCAACTAAAAGTTAAGATCACCCGCAAAAAATAAGCCCCCATACAACGCCATACACTTATTTACAAATACGTTATAGCGGTCAAAACATGGCGACAAAAAAAAAAAAAATTTCCCACTTTTGAATTTTTTTTCACTATCAAAACGCAAGAAAAGCTATACATATTGGGTATCGCCGGATTCGTTCTGACCTGTAGAATAAAACTAAATGGTCAGTTTTATCGCAAATCAAACGTCGTAATTTAGAAACCCGTAAAACTGTGGTGAAATTGCTTTTTTTTTGCAATTTCACCCCATTTGGAATTTTTTTCCCGCTTCCCACTACACCGTATGCATTATTAAATGATGGCGTTGGAAAGTACAACTTGTCCCGCAAAAAATAAGCCCTCATATGGCCATGTGAACGGAAAAATAAAAAAGTTATGGCTCTTGGAAGGCATAGAGCGCAAAACGAAAACACAAAAATGAAAAAACCCTGTGTCCTTAAGGGGTTAAAAAGCATAAAAAACAACGGAGTTATAAATAAGTTAAAAAGGATAAAAAATAACAGACTTTTGGAGGGAGAGCCAAGGAGACGGATGGACAAGGGACCCTTCAACGGCCTGATCCAACAGCGGGGGCCAAGAAATCACTGCCGATACAGAACTCATTCATTTTGATAAATGTCAGTCTGTCTACGGAGTCAATGGACAGACGGGTCTTCTTGTCGGTGACCACCCCACCTGCCGCGCTGAATGTTCACTGGGTCGCGCAGACTGGTGAAACAGCCTCATCTCACCCATAAGGTCCCCTGCTCGGCTGGTGCTGCTGGTGCCAGCCACCTGCTGGGTGAGTTGGGCGGGGAGAACTGGAGCCTGAGGCCGAGGGTTAGCCTGCTCCAGCCGCTTAATCAGACAGGTCCGCAATTGATCCATACTGGCCTGCCTTCGGCTGGATGGTATAAACTGCTCCATTTTCCCCTTGCATCGAGGGTCTAAAAGGGTGGCCAACCAATAATCATCCCTCCCCTTAATATTCTTGATCCGGGGGTCCCTCCTGAGGCATTGCAGCATGTGGGCAGTCATGGGGAAGAGGACAGCCCGCTGTGAATCTTCATGGCTGCCCGGGATCATTATCTCTTGGTCCTCCTGCTGCAGTTGCTGCTGCTCAAGGTCGAAGAAACCCCACCGCCGGACTAATGGTGCCCCCAGCACCGACTCTCCCTCTTGACCAGGCCCAGACTCCTGGACGTGCACTGATTCTTCCTCCTCCTCCTCGTCCTGGTCCTGGTGGAGCATGGTTAACTCTTCATGCTCCACCAAGGCACTCTCCCCAGCCCCGAGCAGGTGATCTAGTGTCCTGTCCAGCAGGAACACTAAGGGGAGAACATCATTGAAGCCAACATGCTCCCCGCTGACCATCTTTGTCGCCTGTTTGAATGGGGCCATCACTTGGCAGACTTGATGTATCTGCCCCCACTTCTCATTAGTGATGTAAGGGAGTGGGTTGGTTGGCCCTGGAGTGCCTAGGTCCAGCAGGTATTCCCTCACCGCCCTTCGCTGCTCCCACAACCTCTCCAGCATGTGAAGGGTGGAGTTCCACCGCGTCACACTGTCCACAATCAGCCTCTATGGCAGACAAACTAGTCTGGTGTGCACGACTGAATGGAGGATGCCACACCTCCAGTATATGCTACACAGGAAAAAAAGGGGGTCAGTCAGCAAGTCCCTGTATGCAGGTGCACGTAGCCACGTAGCATATACTGGAGGTGTGACATCCTCCATTCAGTCGTGCACACCTGACTAGTTTGTCTGCCCTAGAGGCTGGTTTTAATCAGAGTAAGTATAAAACTGAATTTGCACTCATAGTACCTACTAGTAGACATTTGGCTCCAGGAGGAGTTCATAGTGGGCTCAGCATGCATGTTGGTACCTGCATCCCTGGATTTAATGGAGGCTGTTATGGCCCCAAAAATGGTTTACTAAGCAGGGTGGATCCAGCATGCATGCTGGGCCTGTTCTCCCTGGGTTTTATGTGGCTGTCATGGTCCATAACAGGTAGTATTTAGCGTTGGGACCACTCATAGAGGCGGCCTTGGGGCTGCGAGTGGCCTAAAATGTACACTGACGCCGCTGATTAACTCTAGAATAGAGGCAGGGCAGAGAGCTGGTTGCATTTTTGTGTTTTTATGTATATTTTGCCATGGCTACGTGCACCTGCATACAGGGACGTGCTGACTGACCCCCTTTTTTTCCTGTGTGAGATATACACTGCACTATCATAAAGCAGTGTGTTGGGCAGACATTATAAAAAGGGGCTTATTCACTACTGTGTGCCTGGTACTACGATATACACTGCACCATCATAAAGCAGTGTGTTGGGCAGACATTATAAAAAGGGGCTTATTCACTACAGTGTGCCTGGTATTGAGATATACACTGCGCCGTCAGAGAAATTATTTTTTGGGGGGAATTTAACCTAACTTGTGCCACATCTGTGTGTGCATTCAATCCGCAACTATTATATTAATTACTCCAGCAGAGAGTGATTTATATTTTGGCCATAGTTAACTAGTTTTGGGCAAATCTGTGTGTGTGTTTAGGCCGCGACTGTATATACAGTATTCCAGCAGAGAATACATTTTATTTTTGACAAATTTGTATCCAATATAGAACTAAATCCGAATACAGTGTGTATATTACAAATTACATTCTCATGGGCCTAGTGTAGTGGCCAAAATCTTTTTTTTTATGTATCCAATACCGAACTGCATCTGAATACAGTGTGTATATTAAAAATGAAGTTCTCATGTACCTAGTGTAGTGGCCAAAATCTGTTTTTTTTTTGTATCCAGTACCGAACTGCATCTCAACACAGTGTGTATATTAAAAATTACATTCTCTTGGGCCTGGTGTAGTGGCCAAAATATGAATTTTTTTGTATCCAATACCGAACTGCATCTGAATACAGTGTGTATATTAAAAATTACATTCTCTTGGGCCTAGTGTAGTGGGCAAAATCAGTTTTTTTTTTTTGTATCCAATACTGTCCTGCATCAGAAAACTGTGTTTTTAGCGGAAGTAAAACAATCTGTGCCACATCTACAGACAAAACCATTAATATGAAGAAGGCGAGCACAAAGGGACAGGGAAGCAGGCGTGATGCTGATGGTTCAAGCAGAGGCCGTGTCCCTGGGTGCAATTAAACTGTGCCTGCTGCCAGTGCACCAGAAAAAAACAAAAAAACACCTTACCCAGCTTGATGTCCAACTTAGCTGGGCGGCACAGGACAGCACTGTCCAAGTCGGACCAGTGCAAACAGGTGGTTGGTTGGACTGCAGAAGATAATGCTTCCAGTCGGTTAATCACCACCCTCTCTTCCACTAAGTCCAGTCTCTGTAGCTAAGAGTCTGGTCAACCGGATCCTAACTCTGATCCCCCTTCCCCCCATCATGTCGCATCTGGCCAGACAAGTGATCCAACACTCAGATATTCACATGACCTCTTTTCATCACCAGTACTTGGTTTGGCTCTCTCGCCAAGCACACTTGAAGAGGTACCTGAGATATTGTGACCTGATTACCAACCTCTTGAGCCTTCACAGTCTAAAGAAGATGATGGTGGTGAATGGCAATCATTCACTCACAGGGTGGAAAATGATGAGACACAGTTGTCATTCACTGATGTTGTGGTTAGGTCAAGTCAGGAGAATGAGCAAAGTGAGGAAGTGGAAGAGGAGGTGGTGGACGATGAGGTCACTAACCCAACATGGGAAGGTGAAAAGCCGAGCGAGGACAGCAGTACAGAGGGGGAGCACCACAACAGTCTGGAAAAGGCAGTGGGTTTGCAAAAGGGAGACATCGGCCCACACCAAACAGGGCCGCAACCGTTACACCGAGCACCCCCATCCGTAAATCTACCTTGCCAAGGGGTAAGTGTTCCGAGGTATGGCACTTTTTTGAGGAAAGCGCAGATGACAAAAGAGTGGAAGTTTGCAACCTGTGCCGTACCAAAATGAGTCGGGGCGTGAACACTAGCAACCTCACCACCACTAGTATGTTCCGCCACATGGCATCCAAGCACCCTAATAAGTGGGCCGAACGCCTCAGTCCACACTCTGGGTCTGCGGGTCCCACCACTGCCTCCTCTTTCCCTGTGTTACGCACTGCTGGCCAATCCCCTGTCGAAGGCGCAGGTCCTGATGCCCCTTCGCCTTGCACCAGGACCTTCACATGAACCTTCAGCAACAACATCCACTTCCCTCTCTCAGTGCAGCGTCCAAATAATGATAACACAGACATTTGAACACAAGTGCAAATACCCACCCACCAACAGGCCATAGCACTAAATGCGCAACTTTTAAAAATACTGGCCCTTGAAATGTTGCCATATAGGCTTGTGGACACTGAGGCCTTCCGCAGTCTGATGTCGGCGGATGTCTCTCGGAACGCAGTCCCCAGCCGCCACTATGTTTCACAGTGTGCTGTGCCCGCCAGCATGTGTCCCACAACATCACCCGTGCCCTGACCAATGCACTTACTAGGAAGGTCCACCTCACCAGAGACACATGGACAAGTGCTGGTGGCCAAGGGTGCTGCATTTCCCTGACCACACACTGGGTGAATGCTGTGGAGGCCGGGAATGAGTCGTATCCTGGAATGGCACAGGTGCTACCCACACCCAGGATTGTGGGCACCTACATCCATTAGTTCTTCCGCCAGCAGCTATGTTACTGGCTCCAACCCCCACTTCTCCTTCTCCGCCGCCTCCTCCTCCACTTCCACCTCCAACAGCAGTCAGTCATCAGCTAGCTGGAAGCAGTGTAGCACTACTGTGGGTAAGCGTCAACAGGCTGTGCGGAAGCTGATCTGCTTAGGGGACAAACAGCACATCGCTGCAGAGCTATGGCAGGATATAAGGGACCAGACCGAGCTGTGGCTCTCCCCACTCAACCTAGAAACAGGCATAGTTGTGTCTGACAATGGCCGTAACTTGGTGGTGGCTTTGGAGCTCGGCAATCTAAAACACACTCCATGTCTAGCCCACGTCTTAAACTAGGTGTTTCAGCAGTTTATCAAAACCTACTCCTATTTGCAGGAGCCACTAGTGAAAGCGCGCCTCTCGTGTGCCCATTCCCGAAAGTCGTCCACAGCTTTAGCTGGTCTGTCAACGCTGAAGCAGTGCTTGTGGCTTCCAGCTCACTGACTGTTGTGCGACATGAGCACGCGCTGGAACTCTACACTCTACTGTTTTCCATGCTTTGTGAGCAGCAGAGGGCAGTTGTTAAATACCAGCTGCCAATGACATTCTCTTGGGCCTAGTGTAGTTGCCACTATTCACAAGTGAGGAGTGGGCATTGATTTCAGACCTATGTGAGGTTTTTAAAAACATTGATGAATCCATACAGATGGTTACTGGCGATAACGCTATTATCAGTGTAACCATCCCACTACTGTGTCTCCTCAAATGATCGCTGCCCACAATTAAGGAGGATGCTTTGAATGTGGCAGACAAGGTAATGGGGGAGGAGATGACACAGTGTGATAGACAGACCTCCCCCAGTTTGTCTTCTCAGCGTGAATTACGCCATGAAGAGGAGGAGGAGAAGCTGGAGACACTTGCCTCTGCTACAGAAGAGGAGCATGAGGAGGAGAATTAGGATATGGAGAGTCATCCTGAAGTTGACATCGACATCTTGCCTGTTGGTACTCTGGCACACATGGCGTTATACGCATTTTAGGTAACACATATTACTGGGTGTTCACCCTTCTCGACCCCCACTACAAAGAGAACTTCTCATCTCTCATTCCTGTGGTGGAGAGGACGAGTAAAACGGTGCAATACCAGAAGGTACTTGTTGACAGATTGTCTCAAAATTTTCCATCTGACAATGAGGCCGCCAGAGTACTTACTTACTTAGGCAACCAAGGAAGGGAGACAAGGGGAACACACAGCAGTTCCAACAGACGCAGGGCAACACTTTCCAAGGCATGGGACACTTTCATGACACTCCGCCAGTAACCTCACCCTGAAGCGCCGCCTAGTGCTACAAGGAGGGAAAAGTTTTGGAAGATGGTGAAGGAATACATTGCAGACCGTGTCAGCGTCCAAAATGATCCCTCAGCGCCTTACAACTACTGGGTGTCCAAGCTGGACACGTGGCACGAACTTGCACTTTACACCTTGAAGTGCTGGCCTGCCCTGCCGCCAGCATATTGTCTGAGCGTGTATTTAGTGCTGCTGGTGGCATTATAACAGATAAGCGTATCCGCTTGTCCACTGACAATGCTGACAGGTTGATAAAAATGAACAAGGCCTGGATTGCCCCTGACTTCTCTACTCCATCCTATGGAAAGCTGAGCTAATGAGGAACAAAAACGCAATTTAAATGTATGCTTTATAATGTACTCAATCCACAAGATTCAGATGCACCCTTTTCACTGCAAAAAAAGGGTATATGTTTGAATCTGGTTTTCTTATCTGCCTCCTCCTCCTACTCCATACAGAATATATATGCCCTCACTACAATGTTTTGTAGGGTTTTCTCGGCTTCACGTCCTCACTAGAGATGTCCCGAACTATTCGCCGGTGAACATCATATGCGATGTTCGGTCTGCCCCTATACATCATCGTTGAGCAAACTTTGACCCTGTACCTCACAGTCAGCAGACACATACCAGCCAATCAGCATACCTCCCTCCCAGATCCTCCCACCTCCTATTAAAAAGCAAGGACAGTATCCATCTTAGATTCATTCTGAAACTGCAGTGTTAGTTAGAGCAGGGAGAGTGCTGCTGCTGCTGAATTAATAGGGAAAGCGTTAGCTACTGTAGGCCAGTGTTCTGTGTCCACTCAAGTCCTCAAAGACTCATCTGCTGTAAGGACAGCATCCTGACAGCACCCCAAAAAGCCCTTTTTAGGGCTGGTACATCAGTCTGCTTTTATTTTATTTTTTCTATATATATATTGCAGTTGCCTGCCCGTTTGTGAGAGGCCGAAGGCCCACAGACTGTACTGTGTACACACCACTCATATCTGGTGGCACAGTACCTTGCAGATAAAAAAGTAATTTAATTTTTACCCTTTAATATAATTGCAGTTGCTGCCAGTGTGTGTCAGGCCCACTGACTGTACTGTGCCCACTGCCCACCACTCATATAGGGTGGCACAGTACCTTTCAGATAAAAAAGTCATTTAATTTTTACCCTTTAATATAATGGCAGTTGCCTGCCAGTGTGTGTCAGGTCCACTGACTGTACTGTGCCCACTGCCCACCACTCATATAGGGTGGCACAGTATCTTGCAGATAAAAAAGTAATTTCATTTTTAATCTTTAATATAATTGCAGTTGCCTGCCAGTGTGTGTCAGGCTCACAGACTGTACTGTGCCCACTTCCCACCACTCATATTGGGGGGCACAGTACCTTGCAGATAAAAAAGTCATTTAATTTTTACTCTTTAATTTAATTGCAGTTGCCTGCCAGTGAGTGTCAGGCCCACAGACTTTACTGTGCCCACTGCCAGTGCCCACCACTCATATCGGGTGGCACAGTACCTTGCAGATAAAAAAGTCATTTAATTTTTACCCTTTAATATAATTGCAGTTGCCTGCCAGTGTGTGTCAGGCGCACAGACTGTACTGTGCTCACTGCCCACCACTCATATAGGGTGGCACAATACATTGCACGGCGCACGAGCAGCTTCCTATAATTCAAACGAAGCCGACCGAGCTTTCGTCTTTTTCCATCTCCTAGTTCCAAATATCTATTCACTACACGGGCTCTGGCCCTGATTAGGGACAAAACAGAGATTAGACTGATAGGAATAGTACTTAGTTAACACTAGTTGCATTGGTGGCAAATTCCATTGCAAGTGCCCAAAATTAGTAGGAAGTGGACAGAGCAAGCTTTTTTCTCTATCTCCCCATGCAAGGATTCAATTCAATACTCGTCCCCTGATGGGGGACTTAACAAAGATTAAAATTGTAAGAATAGTAGTTCACACTATTTGTATTGGTGGCACAGTACATTGCGCGGCACATGCGCAGTGCTCTAAATTGGAAGTAAGAGGACTGACCAATCATCTTTTTCCATCTCCCAGTTCCTAAAATCTATTCGATACATGTCCCCTTATAGGGGATGTAACAGGGATTAAACTGATAAGAATAGTACTACTTAACACACCACTCATATAGGGTGGCACAGTACATTGCACGGTGCACGCGTAGTTCCCCAAGTTAGAAGGAAGAGGACCGACCAACCATCTTTTTCCATCTCCCGGTTCCTAAAATCTATTTCATACACCGGCCCCTGATAGGGGACAAAACAGAGATTAAACTTGTAAGAACAGATTTTTTTAATAAAAAAAAAAGAAGTCAGCCTTTGTGGAGCTAGGTATTTTGTGGCCGCATTACTGAACGCTCATGCACAATGGCTGTAGACTCATGCGTCCTTTTGCGAAGGTGACAAACCTGGTCAGTCACACCCAAGGCAACATCATCAACCTCATCCCATATGCGTTTTTTCTGAAGCGTGCCCTGCGAAGAATGCTGGATCAGGCCGTAGATGAGCATGAAGAGGAAGAGTTGTGGTCACCATCACCACCAGAAGCAGCCTTGTCGTCGTCGATTGCTGGAACTGCGGCAACACAGAGAGAGGAGTCTGAAGAAGAGGAGTCAGATGAGGAAGGTGGCTTTGAGGAGGTGGAAGACCAACCACATCAGGAGTCCCAGGGGGCTTGTTGTCACCTTTCGGGGACCCTTGATGTTGTACATGGCTGGGTGGAGGAAGAGACCTTCAATGACGTCAGTAAGGACTAGAAACGGGATATGGCTAGCTTGGTATCCAACCAAGGGTCGGATTTTTGACATGATTTTGTTGCTATGTAAAAGTAGCGGACAACTGGGACAATATGGTTCCCAGCAGCGACATTGGAGTCCAAGATGCACCCAGACATGGTCCCCATGCTGTTCCAGATCTATTTTGATGGTATTTCTGTCACTTTCTGACCTTTTCCAATGGACCAGGCACCCTCCCCTTATCCGAGCAGTGGGTGCCTGGTTGTCTCCCATTGACTTCCATTATACTCGGGTGCTCGGCCGAGTGATTCAATATAGCTATGTGTTCGGACCGAGTACCCGAACACCCGAACACTTTGGTGCTCGCTCATCACTAGTATAGATATAATAAAGACAAACTCTCTATAGATTTTAATATTTATTCATTCATGAAAGATCTCACAATAAGTGAAGTAGCTGCTTTATATCTTAGCAGCTTCCTTCTGTCACATCCAGTAGGTTAAGGAGCTGCTTTATATCTTAGCAGCTTCCTTCTGTCAAGCCCAGTAGGTGAAGGATCTACTTTCTACCTTTGCAGGTTCCTTCTGTCTCTGCCACCACATTGTAGATGGTTTCATAGCAAGTATGGCTGAAAGAAGTCCTTCAATTTCAACCTTTAATTACTTGCTATGATGATCCAGAGGAAGGCGAAAAACCCCTGAGGAATATTAGTTGTCCTCATATAAGGGGAAAAAATTCCTCCCTGACCCCAAATATGGCGATCGGAATTAAACCCTGGATTGTTGGTGCTCCAATCTACGTGGATGTTCAGTGGTGGACACTTGGTAGTTTTGTCAAATCCCGTTAAAGGGAAAGTCCAGTTGAGTTGTCTTGTCTGCTGTAAGAAGAAAGATATAAATGTCTGGGTTAGTATCTGATAGAATTAACACTTTCCACATCATGTAATCTTTACATGGACAGTTAGATCTTCATATTAAATGTCCTATTACACTGCTTCATCGGGACAGTTGTATTCGGAGAGTTGTGCTGGATCTTGTTAAAATCAGTACGGGCAGTGCGAGCACCGATGGTTGAGAACATATCCATTGGTGCTTGATTACACCAGCCTGATTTGCGCAGGACAATGCAAACAGGATGCTGGAGGAGCGACTGCTGCCAGCTATTTGCAGTGAGCCAGACCGACAGGGGATTTATATGTGAGGTCACGGTGTGAGCAATTAAGGAAGTCCGAGGGAAAACACAGTTCTGGTTAGCCACGGTTATGTCGTCCCAGGGCACAACAATTATCTGGGGCACGATCTGATAAGGAACACAGGCCAGATGGTGATTCGAGGTGCCCTTGGTGGTCTGTATTAATGTGCCTATGGCAAGGTCCCTGATTGTCGCGACGCCAGTACCTTTTGTGATGGTACAACCATTTATAGTAGTAGTAATTGAGGAATTGGAAACTGAGATAGCAGTGAAATCCAACTTATGACTTTTACTGAACCTTGCTCGTGGTAACAGTTATATCCAAGTATAAAACAGTCTCTAGTACATAGTAATATATACAGGGCTCGCGTCCTCTGGGAACGGGTGGGAACGGTGTTCTTGCACTTTTTTCATAGCAGAAACGCCGTTCCCTTTCAGGGCAAAAGGACTAGGAAGCGGTGAAGGCTTTGTACTCACTGGTTCCTGGTCATCGGCTCTCGGCTGTGCAGGGCAGTGCACAGGCATGAAGCACTCTGTGACCTCATGCTGTGCGCAGCCTTCATAACCACAGCCGACAGCAGGAAGAGAGGAGCGGAGGGGGCACTGGGGGCTGATGGAGGGGGCACAGGGGGCTGGTGAGAGGCACTGGGGGCTGATTGAGAGGCACTGGGAGCTGATGGAGGGGGCACTGGGGGCTGATGGAGAGGCACTGGGGGCTTATGGAGAGGCACTGGGTGCTGATGGAGAGGCACTGGGGGCTGGTGGAGAGGCACTGGGGGCTGGTGGAGAGGCACTGGGGGCTGGTGGAGAGGCACTGGGGCTGATGGAGAGGCACTGGGGCTGGTGAGAGGCACTGGGGGCTGATTGAGAGGCACTGGGGGCTGATTGAGAGGCACTGGGGGCTGATGGAGAGGCACTGGGTGCTGATGGAGAGGCACTGGGGGCTGGTGGAGAGGCACTGGGGGGTGGTGGAGAGGCACTGGGGGCTGGTGGAGAGGCACTGAGGCTGATGGAGAGGCACTGGGGGCTGATCGAGTTGCACTGGGGGCTGATGAAGAGGCACTGGGAGCTGGTGAGAGGCACTGGGGGATGGCGAGAGGCACTGGGTCTGATGGAGAGGTACTGGGGGCTGATGAAGAGGTACTGGGGGCTGCTGTGAGGCTACTGGGGGCTGATATATGGCTACTGGGGGCTGCTATAAGGCATGGGGCTCTTATCTGAGGTCTGATTGGGTTCATTCATATTGGGGTCTGAGCTGAGGTGTGATCTGAGGTCTTTTTGGGGTCTTATTAACATTGGGGGCTGATGGAGAGGTACTGGGGGCTGATGGAGAGGCACTGGGGGCTGATTGAGAGGCACTGGGGGCTGATTGAGAGGCACTGGGGGCTTATGGAGAGGCACTGGGTGCTGATGGAGAGGCACTGGGGGCTGGTGGAGAGGCACTGGGGGCTGGTGGAGAGGCACTGGGGCTGATGGAGAGGCACTGGGGCTGGTGAGAGGCACTGGGGGCTGATTGAGAGGCACTGGGGGCTGATGGAGAGGCACTGGGGGCTGATGGAGAGGCACTGGGTGTAGGTGGAGAGGCACTGAGGCTGATGGAGAGGCACTGAGGCTGATGGAGAGGCACTGGGGGCTGATGGAGAGGCACTGGGAGCTGGTGAGAGGCACTGGGGGATGACGAGAGGCACTGGGTCTGATGGAGAGGTACTGGGGGCTGATGGAGAGGTACTGGGGGCTGATGAAGAGGTACTGGGGGCTGCTGTGAGGCTACTGGGGGCTGATATATGGCTACTGGGGGCTGCTATAAGGCATGGGGCTCTTATCTGAGGTCTGATTGGGTTCATTCATATTGGGGTGAGCTGAGATGAGGTGTGATCTGAGGTCTTTTTGGGGTCTTATTAACATTGGGGGTCATATTGGGGCTGTTAGCTGAGGTCTGATTTACATTTGGGGTCTGATTGGTGGTCTGACCAGAGGTGTATTGAAAAATAATTTTTTTCTTGTTGTCTCCAGCTAAAACGTAGGTGCATCCTATAGGGCGAAAAATACGCTACTTGCGTGCTCCTCCTCCCGACCTCCCCTGCCCTTTGCGTACGCTGCACGCCGTGACGTCACACGGAGGCACTTGGGTGAGTTCCCACACTTTTTTCCCCAGGACTTGACCCCTGAATCTATATATATATATATATATATATATATATATATATATTATATATACTATAATATATAGTAATCCCCTTGAAACTTACTGTTTGCAGCTTTGTCACTGGTTACCCCTGAAAGGCAAGCTATAGAAGTAGATTTCTCACCTCTAGGCTGAATCTTATAGGCTTTAACCCTGGACTGTGGAGCCATCAGGGACAGAGCAGAGAGGCAGGAGGCCTCCCTCTAGAAGGCAGTTACATGACTGCACACTGACTAAACTTCTCTTCCTATTGGACCCATCCTTTTGTGGAATTGGGCCCTAGGAACTTAATCATATCTCTTACAAGATGTTGATGTAGTCTTTGCCTTTTGGATCCATGCTTTTTATGGATAAGACTCCTTGTACTCAAACACTTCTCTTTTTCTTGTGAAAGAACATCTGGAGGCACATACTCTCTGTTACAATAAAAACAACACATAAACCTAGAGCACATAATCATATCAACTTTGGGCAAATTTTGGAAGGACACAGCTTTGCCACCGCCCTAGTTCCGAACCTTGACTCTGCTATGTATTGAATTTTATGTAAAATAATGCTTTTAAAAAGCTTTCCCTAAATTATTAACAAATTGGTTAAAGGGCACCTATTTAATGAAAAATGCAGCCTCCTCCATAACCCCTTAGCTGCCCTTACCATCTCCAATGAAGGTGTGTTTTCCACCATCCAAGGTAGAAATAAGCTTTTACCAATTTGCTAATAATTTAGACAAAGTAACAGAAAGAAATTAAATGAAGAAATAGCACAAAGCCGTACAAACTATACATTACTGGACTTTATCATTGACATTCTAGATAATAATAACTTACCTTTTCCACACACTGATTGATAGGAATCACCCAATGTTCCTTTTTTGTTGAAGATGAATTAGCTTCTATTGATATGGTCTTCACCTACATGATCCGTCAATCTTATGGACTGGACCCCAGGAACTTAAACATATCAATAATAAGATCTGCATATGGTCTTCACCTATAGGATCCATCCATCTTATGGACTAGGCCCTAGGTCTTAAAGATATCTCTAACAAGATATGATCTTCACATATAGGAGCCATCCTTTTTTGGAATTGGGCCCTAGGAACTTAATCATATCTCTTACAAGATGTTGATGTTGTCTTTGTCTTTTGGTTACAAGCTTCTTATGGATCAGACTCCTCGTACTCAAGCACTTCTCTTTTTCTTGTGAAAGAACATCTGGAGGCACATAGTCTCTGTTACAATAAAAACAACACATAAACCTAGAGCACAGTATCATATCAACTTTGGCAAATTTTTGAAGAACACAGCTTTGCCAAAGCCCTAGTTCCGAACCTTGACTCTGCTATGTATTGAATTGAATTTAAAATAATGCTTTTTACGAAGATTTCTCTAAATTATTAACACATTGGTTAAAGGGCACCTATTTAATGAAAAATGTCGCCTCCTCCATAACCCTTTAGCTGCCCTTACCATCTCCAATGAAGGTGCGTTATCCACCATCCGAGGTAGAAATAAGCTTTTACCAATTTGCTAATAATTTATACAAAGTAACAGAATGAAATTACATGAAGAAATAGCACAAAGCCCTACAAACTATACACTACTGGACTTTTTCATTGACATTCTAGATAATAATAACTTACCTTTTCAACGCACTGAATGATAGGAATCACCCGATGTTCCTTTTTGGTTGAAGATGAATTAGCTTCAATTGATATGGGCTTCACCTATAGGATCCGTCCATCTTATGGACTGGACCCCAGATACTTAAACATATCAATAAGAAGATCTGCATATGGTCTTCACCTATAGGACCCATCCATCTTATGGACTAGGTCTTAAAGTTATCTCTAACAAGATATGATCTTCACCTATTGGACCCATCCTTTTGTGGAATTGGGCCCTAGGAACTTAATCATATCTATTACAAGATGTTGATGTAGTCTTTGCCTTTTGGATCCATGCTTCTTATGGATAAGACTCCTTGTACTCAAGCACTTCTCTTTTTCTTGTGAAAGAACATCTGGAGGCACATACTCTCTGTTACAATAAAAACAACACATAACCCTAGAGTACAGTATCATATCAACTTTAGTCAAATTTTGGAAGAACACAGCTTTGCCAAAGCCCTAGTTCCGAACCTTGACTCTGCTATGTATAGAATTTTATGTAAAATAATGCTTTTTACAAAGCTTTCCCTAAATTATTAACAAATTGGTTAAAGGGCATCTATTTAATGAAAAATGCAGCCTCCTCCATAACCCCTTAGCTGCCCTTCCTTCATTCCTATTTCTAGAATGAGCCCCTTTTTTGTTTTTCTGTTAGTTTGAGATGTATTGTGCGGCCATCTTTTAACCTACTTAATTTGCCTTATGGTCATGCACTTCTGAGTGTAGAAATATAGGTGCTTAGTCTGAACTTTGTCTTATAGTATATATTGAGGGTGGCGCCTCTTTTGGACTGAGACCCGCCCAAGTGCCTGGGACTTCTCAGCACAAAAGCAATTTAGCTGGTTCCTACAGTGCCCTGAGAATAAGGAGACTGGTAAGTCCATGAGAGGCAGTATCTGTAGTGTTAGGGACCCATGTGCGGAAGTCGCCGTGAAGTGGCATTTGGGCCCGACATACTTTTGATCAAAAATGTGCACAAAGAACTTCCTTCATTCCTATTTCTGGAATGAGCCCCTTTATTGTTTTTCTGTTAGTTTGAGATGTATTGTGCGGCCATCTTTTAACCCCCTTAGCTGCCCTTACCATCTCCAACGAAGGTGAGTTTTCCACCATCCGAGGTAGAAATAAGCTTTTACCAATTTGCTAATAATTTAGACAAAGTAACAGAAAGAAATAACATGAAGAAATAGCACAAAGCTCTACAAACTATACATTACTGGACTTTATCGTTGACATTCTAGATAATAATAACTTACCTTTTCAACACACTGATTGATAGGAATCACCCAATGTTCCTTTTTGGTTGAAGATGAATTAGCTTCAATTGATATGGTCTCTCTTCACCTAAAGGATCCGTCCATCTTATGGACTGGGAGCCAGGTACTTAAACATATCAATAATAAGATCTGCATATGGTCTTCACCTATAGGACCCATCCATCTTATGGACTAGACCCTAGGTCTTAAAGATATCTCTAACAAGATATGATCTTCACCTATAGGACCCATCCTTTTGTGGAATTGGGCCCTAAGAACTTAATCATATCTCTTACAAGATGTTGATGTAGTCTTTGCCTTTTGGATCCATGCTTCTTATGGATAAGACTCCTTGTACTCAAGCACTTCTCTTTTTCTTGTGAAAGAACATCTGGAGGCACATACTCTCTGTTACAATAAAAACAACACATAACCCTAGAGCACAGTATCATATCAACTTTGGGCAAATTTTGGAAGAACACAGCTGTGCCAAAGCCCTAGTTCCGAACCTTGACTCTGCTATGTATTGAATTTTATGTAAAATAATGCTATTTACGACGCTTTCCCAAATTATTAAAATAATTGGTTAAAGGGCACCTGTTTAATGAAATATGCAGCCTTCTCCATAACCCCTTAGCTGCCCTTACCATCTCCAATGAAGGTGCGTTTTCCACCATCCAAGGAAGAAATAAGCTTTTACCAATTTGCTAATAATTTAGACAAAGTAACAGAAAGAAATAACACGAAGAAATAGCAAAAATCCCTACAAACTATACATTACTGGACTTTATCATTGACATTCTAGATAATAATAACTTACAGTACATTTTCAACACACTGATTGATAGGAATCACCCAATGTTCCTTTTTCGTTGAATATGAATTAGCTTCAATTGATATCGTCTTCACCTATAGGATCCGTCCATCTTATGGACTGGGCCCCAGGTACTTAAACATATCAATAATAAGATCTGCATATGGTCTTAACCTATAGGACCCATCTATCTTATAAACTATGCCCTAGGTCTTAAAGATATCTCTAACAAGATATTATCTTCACCTATTGTGCCCATCCTTTTGTGTAATTGGGCCCTAGGAACTTAATCATATCTCTTACAAGATGTTGATGTAGTCTTTGCCTTTTGGAGCCATGCTTCTTATGGATAAGACTCCTTGTACTCAAGCACTTCTCTTTTTCTTGTGAAAGAACATCTGGAGGCTCATACTCTCTGTTACAATAAAAACAACGCATAAACCTAGAGCACATAATCATATCAACTTTGGGTAAATTTAGGAAGGACACAGCTTTGCCAAAGCCCTAGTTCCGAACCTTGACTCTCCTGTGTATTGAATTTTATGTAAAATAATGCTTTTTACAAAGCTTTCCCTAAAGTATTTACAAATTGGTTAAAGGGCACCTATTTAATGAAAAATGCAGCCTCCTCCATAACCCCTTATCTGACCTTACCATCTCCAATGAAGGTGAGTTTTCCACCATCCGAGGTAGAAATAAGCTTTTACCAATTTGCTAATAATTTAGACAAAGTAACAGAAAGAAATAACATGAAGAAATAGCACGAAGCCCTACAAACTATACATTACTGGACTTTATCATTGACATTCTAGATCATATTAACTTACCTTTTCAACACACTGATTGATAGGAATCACCCAATGATCCTTTTTCGTTGAAGATGAATTAGCTTCAATTGATATGGTCTTCACCTATAGGATCCGTCCATCTTATGGACTGGGCCCCAGGTACTTAAAGATATGAATAATAAGATGTGCATATGGTCTTAACCTATAGTACCCATCCATCTTATGGACTATGCCCTAGGTCTTAAAGATATTTCTAACAAGATATGATCTTCACCTAGTGGACCCATCCTTTTGTGGAATTGGGCCCTAGGAACTTAATAATATCTCTTACAAGATGTTGATATAGTCTTTGCCTTTTGGATCCATGCTTTTTATGGATAAGACTCTTTGTACTCAAACACTTCTCTTTTTCTTGTGAAAGAAAATCTGGTGGCACATACTCTCTGTTACAATAAAATCAATGCATAAACCTAGAGCACATAATCATATCAACTTTGGGCAAATTTTGGAAGGACACAGCTTTGCCACCGCCCTAGTTCTGAACCTTGACTCTGCTATGTATTGAATTTTATGTAAAATAATGCTATTTACGAAGCTTTCCCTAAATTATTAAAAAAATTGGTTAAAGGGCACCAATTTAATGAAAAATGCAGCCTCCTCCATAACCCCTTAGCTGCCCTTACCATCTCCAATGAAGGTGCGTTTTCCACCATCCGAGGTAGAAATAAGCTTTTACCAATTTGCTAATAATTTAGACAAAGTAACAGAAAGAAATAACATGAAGAAATAGCACAAAGCCCTACAAACTATACATTAGTGGACTTTATCATTGACATTCTAGGTAATAATAACTTACCTTTTCAACACACTGACTGATCGGAATCACACAATGTTCCTTTTTGGTTGAAGATGAATTAGCTTCAATTAATATGGTCTTCACCTATATTATCCGTCCATCATATGGACTGGGCCCCAGGTACTTAAACATATCAATAATAAGATCTACATATGGTCTTCACCTATAGGACCCATCCATCTCATGGACTATGCCCTAGTTCTTAAAGATATCTCTAACAAGATATGATCTTCACCTATTGGACCCATCCTTTTGTGGAATTGGGCCCTAGGAACTTAATCATATCTCTTACAAGATGTTGATGTAGTCTTTGCCTTTTGGATCCATGCTTCTTATGGATAAGACTCCTTGTACTCAAGCACTTCTCTTTTTCTTGTGAAAGAACATCTGGAGGCACATACTCTCTGTTACAATAAAAATAACACATAAGCCTAGAGCTCAGTATCATATCAACTTTTGACAAATTATGGAAGAACACAGCTTTGCCAAAGCCCTAGTTCCGAACCTTGACTCTGCTGTGTATTGAATTTTATGTAAAATAATGCTTTTTACAAAGCTTTCCCTAAATTATTAACAAATTGTTTAAAGGGCACCTATTTAATGAAAAATGCAGCCTCTTCCATAACCCCTTAGCTGCCCTTACCATCTCCAATGAAGGTGCGTTTTCCACCATCCGAGGTAGAAATAAGCTTTTACCAATTTGCTAATAATTTAGACAAAGTAACAGAAAGAAATAACATGAAGAAATAGCACGAAGCCCTACAAACTATACATTACTGGACTTTATCATTGACATTCTAGTTAATAATAGCTTACCTTTTCAACACACTGACTGATAGGAATCACCCAATGATCCTTTTTCGTTGAAGATGAATTAGCTTCAATTGATATGGTTTTCACCTATAGGATCCGTCCATCTTATGGACTGGGCCCCAGGTACTTAAAGATATGAATAATAAGATGTGCATATGGTCTTCACCTATAGTACCCATCCATCTTATGGACTATGCCCTAGGTCTTAAAGATATTTCTAACAAGATATGATCTTCACCTATTGGACCCATCCTTTTGTGGAATTGGGCCCTAGGAACTTAATAATATCTCTTACAAGATGTTGATATAGTCTTTGCCTTTTGGATCCATGCTTTTTATGGATAAGACTCTTTGTACTCAAACACTTCTCTTTTTCTTGTGAAAGAAAATCTGGTGGCACATA
Organism: Bufotes viridis; assembly: GCA_033119425.1. Lineage (NCBI taxonomy): Eukaryota > Metazoa > Chordata > Amphibia > Anura > Bufonidae > Bufotes > Bufotes viridis. The sequence continues at coordinate 102,974,882 of CM065597.1, read as the reverse complement.
CTCTCTGTTACAATAAAATCAATGCATAAACCTAGAGCACATAATCATATCAACTTTGGGCACATTTTGGAAGGACACAGCTTTGCCACCGCCCTAGTTCCGAACCTTGACTCTGCTATGTATTGAATTTTATATAAAATAATACTATTTACAACGCTTTCCCAAATTATTAAAATAATTGGTTAAAGGGCACCTATTTAATAAAAAATGCAGCCTCCTCCATAACCCCTTAGCTGCCCTTACCATCTCCAATGAAGGTGCGTTTTCCACCATCCGAGGTAAAAATAAGCTTTTACCAATTTGCTAATAATTTAGACAAAGTAACAGAAATAAATAACATGAAGAATTAGCACAAATCCCTTCAAACTATACATTACTGGAGTTTATCATTGACATTCTAGATAATAATAACTTACCTTTTCAACACACTGATTGATAGGAATCACCCAATGTTCCGATTTCGTTGAAGATGAATTAGCTTCAATTGATATGGTCTTCACCTATAGGATCCGTCCATCATATGGACTGGGCCCCAGGTACTTAAACATATCAATAATAAGATCTGCATATGGTCTTCACCTATAGGACCCATCCATCTTATGGACTATGCCCTAGGTCTTAAAGATATCTCTAACAAGATATGATTTTCACCTATTGGACCCATCCTTTTGTGGAATTGGGCCCTAGGAACTTAATCATATCGCTTACAAGATGTTGATATAGTCTTTGCCTTTTGGATCCATGCTTCTTATGGATAAGACTCCTTGTACTCAAGCACTTCTCTTTTTCTTGTGAAAGAACATCTGGAGGCACATACTCTCTGTTACAATAAAAACAACACATAAACCTAGAGCACATAATCATATCATTTTTGGGCAAATTTTGGAAGGACACAGCTTTGCCACAGCCCTAGTTCCGAACCTTGACTCTGCTATGTATTGAATTTTATGTAAAATAATGCTATTTACGAAGCTTTCCCTAAATTATTAAAAAAATTGGTTAAAGGGCACCAATTTAATGAAAAATGCAGCCTCCTCCATAACCCCTTAGCTGCCCTTACCATCTCCAATGAAGGTGCGTTTTCCACCATCCGAGGTAGAAATAAGCTTTTACCAATTTGCTAATAATTTAGACAAAGTAACAGAAAGAAATAACATGAAGAAATAGCACAAAGCCCTACAAAATATACATTACTGGACTTTATCATTGACATTATAGATAATAATAACTTACCTTTTCAACACACTGATTGATAGAAATCACGCAATGTTCCTTTTTGGTGGAAGATGAATTAGCTTCAATTGATATGGTCTTCACCTACATTATCCATCCATCTTATGCACTGGACCCCAGGTACTTAACCACTTCAGCCCCCCTACCTTAAACACCCTTAAAGTCCAAGCCACTTTTTACAATTCCGCACTACACTACTTTCACCGTTTATTGCTCCGTCATACAACTTACCACCCAAATGAATTTTACCTCCTTTTCTTCTCAGTAATAGAGCTTTCATTTGGTGCTATTTCTTTCTTGCTAACATTTTTACTTTTTTTGATATTTTACTTTTTTTGATGAAATTTTTGCAAAAAAATGATATTTTTCACTTTATGTTGGAAAATTTGTCAAATAAAATTACATTTCTCTAAAAAATGTTCTCTAAATTTATTGTTCTACATGTCTTTGATAAAAAAAAATGCAATAAGTGTATATTTATTGGTTTGGGTAAAAGTTATAGCGTTACAAACTATGGTGCAAAAAAGTGAATTTCCGCACTTTGACTTTCTGAGCACCTGTCCTGTTTCCTGACGTACTACAATGCCCAGAAAGTAGAAATACCCCATAAATGACCCCATTTCCGAAAGTAGACACCCTAAGGTATTCACTGAGGGGCATAGTGAGTTCATGGAAGTTTTTATTTTTTGTCACAAGTTAGCGGAAATGGATTTTTTTTTTTTTTTTTACAAAGTCTCATATTCTACTAACTTGTGCCAAAAATACAATTTTACATGAACTCACCATACCCCTCACAGAATACCTTGGGGTGTCTTCTTTCTGAAATGGGGTCACTTGTAGGGTATTTATACTGCCCTGGCATTTTAGGGGCCCCTAAAGCGTGAGAATCCAAATGCGTAAAAATGCCCTGTAAAATCCTAAAGGTACTCATTGGATTTAGGGCCCATTTGCGCATCTTGGATGCAAAAAAGTGGCACACATTGGGTATCGCCGTACTCAGGAGAAGTAGGGCAATGTGTTTTGGGGTGTATTTTTACATATACCCCTACTGGGTGTGAAAATATCTCTGTAAATGACAACTTTGTATAAATTTTTTAAAAAGTTGTCATTTACAGAGATATTTCTCACACCCTGCATGGGTATATGTAAAAATACACCCCAAAACACATTGCCCTACTTCTCCTGAGTACGGCGATACCTCATGTGCCACTTTTTGCATCCAAGATGCGCAAATGAGCCCTAAATCCAATGAGTACCTTTAGGATTTTACAGGACATTTTTACGCATTTGGATTCCAAACTGCTTTTGACGTTTAGGGGCCCCTAAAATGCCAGGGCAGTAAAATACCACACAAGTGACCCCATTTCGGAAAGTAGACACCCCAAGGTATTCGCTGATGGGCATAGTGAGTTCATGGAAGTTTTTATTTTTGGCACAAGTTTGCGGAAATTGATTTTTTTTTTTTTTTTTTTTACAAAGTCTCATATTCCACTAACTTGTGCCAAAAATAAAATTTTACATGAACTCACCATACCCTCACGGAATACCTTGGGGTGTCTTCTTTCGAAATGGGGTCACTTGTGGGGTATTTATACTGCCCTGGCATTTGAGGGGCCCCTAAACGTCAGAAGCAGTTTGGAATCCAAATGCGTAAAAATGTCCTGTGAAATCCTAAAGGTACTCATTGGATTTAGGGCCCCTTTACGCATCTTGGCTGCAAAAAGTGGCACACATGGGGTATCGCCGTACTCGGGAGAAGTAGGGCAATGAGTTTTGGGGTGTCTTTTTACATATACCCCTACTGGGTGTGAAAATATCTCTGTAAATGACAACTTTGTATAAAATTTTTAAAAAGTTGTCATTTACAGAGATATTTCTCTCACCCAGCATGGGTATATGTAAAATACACCACAAAACACATTGCCCTACTTCTCCTGAGTACGGCGATACCCCATGTGTGCCACTTTTGCAGCCAAGATGCCAAATGGGCCCTAAATCCAATGAGTACCTTTAGGATTTCACAGGACATTTTTACGCATTTGGATTCCAAACTGCTTCTGACGCTTAGGGGCCCTCAAATGCCAGGGCAGTAAAAATACCACACAAGTGACCCCATTTCGAAAGTAGACACCCCAAGGTATTCGCTGATGGGCATAGTGAGTTCATGGAAGTTTTTATTTTTGGCACAAGTTAGCGGAAATGGATATTTTTTTTTTTTTTTTTTACAAAGTCTCATATTCCACTAACTTGTGCCAAAAATAAAATTTTACATGAACTCACCATACCCCTCACGGAATACCTTGGGGTGTCTTCTTTCCGAATATGGGGTCACTTGTGTGGTATTTTTACTGCCCTGGCATTTTAGGGGCCCCTAAACGTCAGAAGCAGTTTGGAATCCAAATGCGTAAAAATGTCCTGTGAAATCTATAAGGTACTCATTGGATTTAGGGCCCTTTGCATCTTGGCTGCAAAAAGTGGCACACATGGGGTATCGACGTACTCGGAGAAGTAGGGCAATGTGTTTTGGGGCGTATTTTACCTATACCCCTACTGGGTGTGAAAATATCTCTGTAAATGACAACTTTGTATAATTTTTTTTAAAAAGTTGTCATTTACAGAGATATTTTTCACACCCAGTATGGGTATATGTAAAAGTACACCCCAAAACACATTGCCCTACTTCTCCTGAGTACAGAGATACCACATGTGTGCCACTTTTTGCAGCCAAGTTGCGCAATTCGGCCCTAAATCCAATGAGTACCTTTTAGGACGGTATTTTTACGCATTTTTCTTCTCACGCTCAGGGCCCCTAAAATGCCAGGGCAGTATAAATACCCCACATGTGACCCCATTTTGGAAAGAAGACACCCCAAGGTATTCTGTGAGGGGTATGGTGAGTTCATAGAAGATTTTTTTTTGCCCAAGTTAGCGGAATTTGATTTTTTGTTTTTTTCACAAAGTCTCCCTTTCCGCTAACTTGTGACAAAAAGTTCAATCTTTCATGGACTCAATATGCCCCTCAGCGAATACCTTGGGGCGTCTTCTTTCCGAAATGGGGTCACATGTGAGGTTTTTGTACTGCCCTGGCATTTGAGGGTCACCGCAATCATTACACGTATGGCCAGCATTAGGAGTTTCTGCTATTCTCCTTATATGGAGCATACAGGTAATGAGATTTTTTTCCGTTCAGCCTCTGGGCTGAAAGAAAAATGAACGGCACAGATTTCCTCATTCGCATCGATCGATGTGGATGAAAAAATCTCTGCCAAAAATATGCAAGAAAAAAGAGGGGCCTGGCGATTGCCAGGACATAGGGCTCCGCCCAAACATCCATACCCACTCAGCTCCTATGTCCTGGCAAGCGTGATTTCTCCATTCACATCGATCAATCCATCGGTGTGGAGGAAGACATCTTTGCCAGATTTTTTGATACAAAGTGTTTGCCAAAGCATATGAACTCCAACACCTCTCCTCAGCTCACATGCCAGGGCAAACGTACCTGTCCTGCAGAGGAGAAATCTCGTCTTGCAGCGCCGCATACACTGACTTCACGTGTCTTCTGATAGCAGCAATGCTTCTCTCAGAATTCACATCAGTGCTGCGGCGTTTTCGTCGGTTGGTCCGTTGGTCTGTTGGTATACCTGGAAAATAAAGGGTGGTTATGGGGGAAAAAAAATAAAAAAGAAGAAAAAACAGGAAGCAGGCACATGACTTGAACGTTGCAAACTTTATAAAACCAGAACACTGCACCATGTTCTACGGCAGTGCTGGTAGAAGGTCCAGGACGGGCTGCGCTGCTGGTGTATGCCTCACCACGTAATCCGGCAGCGCCAGCCCCACTCTGCTGCCCTTGAAGCGGATCCTGCGCAACCTGTGGTCTAGCGACACGGGGCCGGGTACGCCTGGTTCTATCAGGGACCTCCACCTCCTCGTCAGAACTTTGGGTCAGACTGCCACTGCTTTCTACAGGTTGGTATTCTGACCCGCTGGATTCGTCAGATGAGGGTTCCCACTCCTCATCCGACTGGGTCAGAATCCTGTAGGCCTCTTCAGAGGAATACCCCTTGTTTGACATTTGGCCGTCTAAATTTAGGGGTATTCCCTGAGACTACCCAAGAAAAAAGCAAGCCTGTCTTACAATTGAGAGGGTAGGAAGTACAGAAGCCGCTGCGATTGATAAAAATATCAAAACTGATTTTTATCGCCGCAGCGCTAGTGAGGATTGTGCAGTGATTACAAAAAAAAAATTTTTGTCACTGCGGCGGGGTGGCGTGGGTGAGCGCACGTGTGGGCGATCCGATCAGGCCTGATCGGGCAAACACTGCGCTTGGGGTGGAGGCGAACTAAAGTGACACTAGTACTATTACCGTGATCAGTTCTGATCACTTACAGATACTATAAAAGTACAAACGCTGATTAGCGCTACGCTAATCAGCGAACCAGTGACTGTGGTGCGGTGGGCTGATCAGGGGGCTAATGTGTGGTGCTTGGTGTACTCACTGTAGAGGTGTGCTCTCTCCTGGGTCCAACCGACGAAAAGGACCCAGGAGAGAGCACAGAAGCGGAAATTGATTTTTTTTTTTTTTTTTTTTTTTTTTTTACAAAGTCTCATATTCCACTAACTTGTGCCAAAAAATAAAATTTTACATGAACTCACCATACCCCTCACGGAATACCTTGGGGTGTCTTCTTTCCGAAATGGGGTCACTTGTGGGGTATTTATACTGCCCTGGCATTTGAGGGGCCCCTAAACGTCAGAAGCAGTTTGGAATCCAAATGCGTAAAAAATGTCCTGTGAAATCCTAAAGGTACTCATTGGATTTAGGGCCCCTTTGCGCATCTTGGCTGCAAAAAAGTGGCACACATGGGGTATCGCCGTACTCAGGAGAAGTAGGGCAATGTGTTTTGGGGTGTATTTTTACATATACCCCTACTGGGTGTGAAAAATATCTCTGTAAATGACAACTTTGTACAAAATTTTTAAAAAGTTGTCATTTACAGAGATATTCTCTCACCCAGCATGGGTATATGTAAAATACACCACAAAACACATTGCCCTACTTCTCCTGAGTACTGGCGATACCCATGTGTGCCACTTTTTTGCAGCCAAGATGCGCAAAGGGGCCCTAAATCCAATGAGTACCTAGATTCAGGACATTTTACGCATTTGGATTCCAAACTGCTTCTGACGCTTAGGGCCCTCAATGCCAGGGCAGAAATACCACACAGTGACCCCATTTCGAAAGACACCCAAGGTATTCGCTGATGGGCATAGTGAGTTCATGGAAGTTTTTATTTTTGGCACAAGTTAGCGGAAATGGATATTTTTTTTTTTTTTTTACAAAGTCTCATATTCCACTAACTTGTGCCAAAAATAAAATTTTACATGAACTCACCATACCCCTCACGGAATACCTTGGGGTGTCTTCTTTCTAATATGGGGTCACTTGTGTGGTATTTTTACTGCCCTGGCATTTTAGGGGCCCCTAAACGTCAGAAGCAGTTTGGAATCCAAATGCGTAAAAATGTCCTGTGAAATCCTATAAGGTACTCATTGGATTTAGGGCCCCTTTGCGCATCTTGGCTGCAAAAAGTGGCACACATGGGGTATCGACGTACTCAGGAGAGTAGGGCAATGTGTTTTGGGGCGTATTTTACCTATACCCTACTGGGTGTGAAAATATCTCTGTAAATGACAACTTTGTATAATTTTTTTAAAAAGTTATCATTTACAGAGATATTTTTCACATCCAGTATGGGTATATGTAAAAGTACACCCCAAAACACATTGCCCTACTTCTCCTGAGTACAGAGATACCACATGTGTGCCACTTTTGCAGCCAAGCTGCACAATTGGCCCTAAATCCAATGAGTACCTTTTAGGACGGTATTTTTACGCATTTTTCTTCTCACGCTTCAGGGCCCCTAAAATGCCAGGGCAGTATAAATACCCACATGTGACCCCATTTTGGAAAGAAGACACCCCAAGGTATTCTGTGATGGGTATGGTGCAGTTCATAGAAGATTTTTTTTGCCCAAGTTAGCGGAATTATGATTTTTTTGTTTTTTCACAAAGTCTCCTTTCCGCTAACTTGTGACAAAAGTTCAATCTTTCATGGACTCAATATGCCCCTCAGCGAATACCTTGGGCGTCTTCTTTCCGAAATGGGGTCACATGTGAGGTTTTTGTACTGCCCTGGCATTTGAGGTCACCGCAATCATTACACGTATGGCCAGCATTAGGAGTTTCTGCTATTCTCCTTATATGGAGCATACAGGTAATGAGATTTTTTCCGTTCAGCCTCTGGGCTGAAAGAAAAAATGAACGGCACAGATTTCCTCATTCGCATCGATCGATGTGGATGAAAAAATCTCTGCCAAAAAATATGCAAGAAAAAGAGGGGCCTGGCGATTGCCAGGACATAGGGGCTCCGCCCAAACATCCATACCCACTCAGCTCCTATGTCCTGGCAAACGTGATTTCTCCATTCACATCGATCAATCCATCAGTGTGGAGGAAGACATCTTTGCCAGATTTTTGATACAAAGTGTTTGCCAAAGCATATGAACTCCAACACCTCTCCTCAGCTCACATGCCAGGGCAAACGTACCTGTCCTGCAGAGGAGAAATCTCGTCTTGCAGCGCCGCATACACTGACTTCACGTGTCTTCTGATAGCAGCAATGCTTCTCTCAGAATTCACATCAGTGCTGCAGGCGTTTTCGTCGGTTAGTCCGTTGGTCTGTTGGTATACCTGGAAAATAAAAGGGTGGTTATGGGGAAAAAAATAAAAAGAAGAAAAACAGGAAGCAGGCACATGACTTGAACGTTGTAAACTTTATAAAACCAGAACATTTTAAAACTTTTATAAAACATGAACATAAAAACCTGAACTAACTCAAGATTTTTTTTCTTGCTACCTGTTTAATTTTTTATTTTTTTACCATTTCACTCTTTATTTTCTAGCAGAAACCTCTCCTTTCCCATGGGACAATGTGTAAAGTGTAAATCACACAGAGATGGTGCGAAGTACATTATACGCGTTATCCCAAGTGAAAGGAGAGGTTTCTACCGTTTCACACTTCTGCTGTAGCACACCAGCACCGTCCCTATGTGTTAGGGTCTCTCAAAACCTAGTGTCCTGAGAGACCCTAGAGCCTGAGTGAAAAAAACTACCTGTGTAGTGCTGTCCCTAGGTCCCTAAGTGTACCTGAGTGTGGTACTTCGGAAACACTCTCCAAGGCATAGGGCAGGGTGGTCAGGACAGTCAGGACAGAAATAACGGGTGTCACGCCTTATTCCACTCCTGCTACAGACACGACATTTTTTCGGGGTGGCGGTTGGTTTGAGGTACCCGGCACAACGCTGAGGAAGTGCCGCTCGTGTAGACGGCTAACTACACTGGTGGATGGGGCCACGGAACCTCCTGGGTACAGGAGGTTCTCGGCGATCTCTTCCTGGAATTTTAGGAAAGATCCAGTTCTCCCAGCCTTACTGTAGAGAACGTAACTATTATATAGAGCCAATTGAATCAGATAAACAGACACTTTTTTATACCAGCGTCTGGTCTTTCGGGAAACCAAATAAGGGCCAACATCTGGTCGTTGAAGTCCACCCCTCCCATGTGGAGGTTATAGTCGTGGACTGAGAGGGGCTTTTCAACGACACTGGTTGCCCGTTGAATTTGTACTGTCGTGTCTGCGTGAATGGAGGAGAGCATGTAAACGTCACGCTTGTCTCTCCATTTCACCGTGAGCAGTTCGTCGTTACACAGTGCAGCCCTCTGCCCCCTTGCAAGTCGGGTGGTAGAAGCCGTTGGGGTAGCCCGGCGACTAGGTCGCGCGGTGCCGCAGCAGCCAATCTGTTCTAGGAACAAATGCTTGAAGAGGGCCACACTTGTGTAAAAGTTGTCCACGTAAAGATGGTACCCCTTGCCGAATAAGGGTGACACCAAGTCCCAGACTATCTTCCCACTGCTCCCCAGGTAGTCAGGGCAACCGACCGGCTCCAGGGTCTGATCTTTTCCCTCATAGATCCGAAATTTGTGCGTATAGCCTGTGGCCCTTTCACAGAGCTTATACAATTTGACCCCATACCGGCGCGCTTGCTCGGGATGTACTGCTTAAGCCAAGGCGCCCGGTAAAATGTACAAGGGACTCGTCTCACGCAGATGTTTTGAGCAGGGTGTACAAATCTGCAAATTTCTGGTTGAAATGGTCTATAAGGGGCCGAATTTTATGGAGCCGGACAAAAGCTGGGTGGCCTCTGGGACGGGAGGTGGTGTTGTCACTAAAGTGCAGGAAACGCAGGATGGTCTCAAAACGTGTCCTGGACATGGCAGCAGAGTACATGGGCATGTGATGAATTGGGTTCGTGGACCAATATGACCGCAATTCATGTTTTTTTGTAATGCCCATGCTGAGGAGAAGGCCCAGAAAAGTTCTAAGTTCGGAAACTTGGACTGGTTTCCACCGGAAAGGCTGGGCATAAGAGCTTCCCGGGTTGTCGGCGATAAATTGAGTGGCATATCTGTTTGTTTCTGCCACGACTAAGTCAGAGAGCTCCGCAGTGAAAAACAGCTCAAAAACCCCAGCGCCGATCCTATCTGAGCTGTTTCACCGAACTCCTGACTGGGCGGTGAAAGGGGAACTACTGGTGCGGCTGAAGATGGGGGCTGCCAATCAGGGTTTGCCAGCACCTCAGGGACTCTAGGGGCTCTACGGGCCTGTTGTCTTTGCGGTGGCTGCGGCGGAAACTATTGCATGTGCCACCGTACCAGCTTCTACTGCCCTTCTGGTGCTCGCCACTGCACCATGTTCTACGGCAGTGCTGGTAGAAAGGTCCAGGGCGGGCTGCGCTGCTGGTGTATGCCTCACCACGTAATCCGGCAGCGCCAGCCCACTCTGCTGCCCTTGAAGCGGATCCTGCGCAACCTGTGGTCTAGCGACACGGGGCCGGGTACGCCTGGTTCTATCAGGGACCTCCACCTCCTCGTCAGAACTTTGGGTCAGACTGCCACTGCTTTCTACAGGTTGGTATTCTGACCCGCTGGATTCGTCAGATGAGGGTTCCCACTCCTCATCCGACTGGGTCAGAATCCTGTAGGCCTCTTCAGAGGAATACCCTTGTTTGACATTTGGCCGTCTAAATTTAGGGGTATTCCTGAGACTACCCAAGAAAAAAAAACAAGCCTGTCTTACAATTGAGAGGGTAGCGAAGTACAGAAGCCGCTGCGATTGATAAAAAATATCAAAACTGATTTTTTTTATCGCCGCAGCGCTTGTGAAGGGATTGTGCAGTGATTACAAAAAAAAAATTTTTTTTGTCACTGCGGCAGGGTGGGCGTGGGTGAACGCACGTGTGGGCGTCCGATCAGGCCTGATCGGGCAAACACTGCGTTTGGGGTGGAGGGCGAACTAAAGTGACACTAGTACTATTACCGTGATCAGTTCTGATCACTTACAGATACTATAAAAGTATTGGCTGGCAGGCTGATGACCAAGTTCTTCTAAATTCACTGCGATGCGCGATCTGCGCATGCGCGGGCGCTTGTCCCCGAAATCTCGCGCATCGCGAGAGGACGCCCCGATGCGTCCAAACAGAAGATCCCGGCCGGCCGCCCGCAGGACGCAATCCTGCGTACGGCGGTCCGGGACTGGTTAAACATATGAATAATAAGATGTGCATATGGTCTTCACCTATAGGACCCATCCATCTTATTTACTATGCCCTAGGTCTTAAAGATATCTCTAACAAGATATGATCTTCACCTATTGGACCCATCCTTTTGTGGAATTGGGCCCTAGGAACTTAATAATATCTCTTACAAGATGTTGATGTAGTCTTTGCCTTTTGAATCCATGCTTCTTATGGATAAAACTCCTTGTACTCAAGCACTTCTCTTTTCTTGTGAAAGAACATCTGGAGGCACATACTCTCTGTTACAATAAAATCAACGCATAAACCTAGAGCACATAATGATATCAACTTTGGGCAAATTTTGGAAGAACACAGCTTTGCCAAAGTCCTAGTTCCGAACCTTGACTCTGCTATGTATTGAATTTTAAGTAAAATAATGCTTTTTACGAAGCTTTCCCTAAATTATTAAAAAAATTGGTTAAAGGGCACCAATTTAATAAAAAATGCAGCCTCCTCCATAACCCCTTAGCTGCACTTACCATCTCCAATGAAGGTGCGTTTTCCACCATCCGAGGTAGAAATAAGCTTTTACCAATTTGCTAATAATTTAGACAAAGTAACAGAAAGAAATAACATGAAGAAATAGCACAAAGCCCTACAAACTACACATTACTGGACTTTATCATTGACATTATAGATAATAATAACTTACAGTACCTTTTCAACACACTGATTGATAGGAATCACCCAATGTTCCTTTTTCGTTGAAGATGAATTAGCTTCAATTGATATGGTCTTCACCGATAGGATCCGTCTATCTTATGGACTGGGCCCCAGGTACTTAAACATATCAATAATAGGATCTGCATATGGTCTTCACCTATAGGACCCATCCATCTTATGGACTAGGCCCTAGGGTCTTAAAGAGATAGTCTCTACTGTATTATGATTCACCCTAT